>WEDG01006253.1:0-288862 GCA_017591395.1 Schistocephalus solidus | reverse complement strand
AATGCATTATGTGCAGAGAAAAATTTAATGTTCCCATCCTCCCAGGAATTAAATAATCGTTTCAGCTAAAACTGACATGCATATTTTAACAAGTATGATTGATAGAATACTTATAAATAGAAAGCATTAGTCGCAAAATAATAATAAGTGAAATTGTTTTGCTTTTATATTGCAATGAAACATAATCTTGTGGATGTCATCTTGGAATAAAGAAGAAGAGTTAAAAACAGAGCAAATTCGGTTTAATTCTATCTATTTTGCCAGCAAGCACATCGCTTGGGTACAATCGTGTCATTCGGCCCCTGAGATGCCATTGGTTGGCCTCGTAACGAATCAGCTAAGTCTGAACATTATTCGGGCTTATAAAAGAAGCTCGTGCTGGGCTCAGGGCATGTCTAAGATCCTTCAGCCTACCATCCGGAAAATGCGCGTTTTCCTATTGCTTGCGCTCCTGCTCGTGGTCTCCGCCGTATCCAAAGCCTGCGTTACGGGCAAAACGGGTTATTCATCCATCAAAAGCAGCGCCGCCTACCAAAATCCCAAACCTCCGAAGGCGACTGGTGAGTCCTACAATATGACTTAAAACTGTCATTTGAGATATTTACAGCACCATGCTTATCAGTGCAACGGCTTTAGCGTTACTCGTACTTACTTGGACACGTCATATTTTGGCGTTTCGTTGCGCACTTTTCACTGTCAATATCTTCAAGGCATTTCACTCAAGCCAAATATAACTTCACGTTTATTTATTTTTAGGAACTCAGGACCTATTTAATTCTTTGGACATAAAGATCGGTTAAAGCAATTTATGAAGCCCGTAAGTTCACTGTGCAGTTAATGGAGCATAATCATGTGATTGATATAAGAGTGCAAAAGCCAAATAACATTTGATATTTCTTTCTTTAGGTACGTGGACAAATTTTGCATTGACACCGGCAAATTCCGAGGATATTCCTGTATAATGCACAATACATTATAAGTTGGAGAACTCATCATTTTTTTCTATTCCATGTCACTAACGATGCAGTGTTTACCTATTTTATAATGATATTCGCATATTCGTGCTAGGGTGTCTGAATCTGAAAAACACAAATGATCCTTGGTGTTAATAATGTCTATATCGTCACTCAAACTGGTCTGGGTAGCTTGTCAAGCATCGTACTTTACTTTATGGGCTACGGTCATCACAGGGTTGCTTTAGCACTCAAAAGGACAGCGTTGGAAGCGCTTTCGCTTCATCCATGTCTTTTTATGATGTTGTCTGCGGAACCGACTATCTCTTTATTGGCAGCGTTTCCTGAAAGCTTTTACTGCTACAAATACATTATTTGAATTAGGGTTGACTTTTCGACTGAGAAGATGATACTATTTATCATAGCAGAAGTGTCCTTACTCAAATCGGATGGGAGCGTGTACACAGTTTGACGTCAACCGCTTAGTTGTCGTGAACGCTGTAGAGACTGTTCCATCGTCTATGACGCGCACCAACAGGCAGTCTTGATGGAATTGTGTTATGTATGTGTGTCAGTGAATTGACCGGGCCACCTGAAGTTCAGCCTGATTTTCCAGATCGCAGGGTCTTTAGGAAATTAAACCACTCAGTCATTTACACAGCTGAACTCATATTTTTTCACACAAAACTCGCGAAAATCGAAAGTGTGGAACGTGGCATCGTCTTGGTGCACTATTTTAATGTGGTATTTTGGCCAAAAAGCTGTGTGCGACTGTGGCATCACAGGGGCTGAGACGTTGTTCGACAACTACGAATTCCGTGGATATTTCTGTGAAATGCACACAAAAGTTTAATTTGAGAAACTCGTTCTTTTTTCTCTCTTATTTATAAAAAAGGCAGCGTTTGCACTTCTAAATAATGATATTCGCTTATTCCAGCTGGGGGTTCTGAATTCGGACTATACGCGAATGATTAAGGGGGTGAAACCTGTCTATATCTGCCCCTCCTGAATTTTTGATCGTGACGCTATCCGATTGGTGCAACTGAATGCGATCGCGAACAGTCCTACGTCATCCCATTGGTCGACGTGAATGATGTAGAGACAAACCAGTGAGCCCGTGGATAAATGGTTAGATCGTTGGACTACTGACCAAGAGGTCGCGGGTTTGAAACTCGGTTAAGGCAATACCAGGTGTTGGTATTCCTAGTTGATCATGGCTTATAAATCAAAAATGACCATTCCAGTCTCCCTTGACTTTGTCACACCCGTCTTGAAGTTATTGTACCATTTGGGCCAATCTATCATAACAAGTAAACTACAGCATTTTTTAGACTCCCTGCCATTAAGAAGTTACACCACCAAGTCGGTCACACCGATATTATCGTACTGTGCAACATTAAATTCGCGTTTAACTGGAATTATACGCAAAAATCGCATAAAGTCTGTATACGGTGAAAAAGGTATAATCGTGATGCACACTTTTAATTTGCTGCTAAGACCGAATAAATTGTGTGCGATGGTCTCAGCACAGGCAATGTTTGTTGAAAATCTAAGAAAGATTAATATTGATTTTAAGTTGGTTGCATAATTATTAAGTTATTTTTGGTTGACACAATGGTTTTCAAATAAGCGCGCAGAAGGCATATAATAGCGGTAGTCAAAATAAGATGCTCCATTGGCAAAGAATCACGAGATACATTGGCTAAAGTCTGAGGGATTGCGGTTTTTTGAAACACTTTTTCTGCTCGAATTTGAGGAGACAAAAAAATGAGAAATTTGACGGAGGAATAAGAGTAACCCCCTAGACCTTTCTTCCTACCAAAAGCGACTGAAGCAATTGGCCAGACCACTGATACTGTGGAAAAAAAAGTAACTAATATAAGTGAACAGGCGAGTTTTGGGAAGCAGTTCAGTAGGAGAAGATGAGCGCACTGGAATGGGCAGTTAATTGACCAGACGATTCAAATGACCGGCATGGTCAATAAGAGCGTGTCAAGTTGCGGAGCGATCATCACGAAATCATCCAACGCGGATGATAAATTGGGGCCAGTAGAGACTCCACTACGGACTTTCAAACCAGTAAATTTCATATACGGCCCCCAGTGGAGATTTCGAGAGCTGCTTATTACCCTATGCATGAGAACGCACGACCTCTACGCACTATGAATTCTCTACTTCTTTCGTTGCTACTGTTCTTATTTGCAACCCATTGAGAATCCGTAATCTCCAGCTTATTTTCCAGCTATCGCGTATTATCCTTATGAACAGTTTCTTTGTTCCAGTGATCACATCTTACTTGAAACCAAATAATTTTTCACCCAACTAACAGAAGCTTCTCTATCCCATGAGAGGTGAACCGAAATTCTGAAATGTGCTTTCGAATCAAACAAATCACTTAAATAGGGTTGTCGCATTGAGTATTCTGCAGCTTGATCCTAAATTATTTCATTCTCTGAAGGATGTTGATGTTTTAAAGAGCATCTTTGTGACCGCCTACAAAACATGTACTCTGTAAGAAAAGGCTACTTAAGTAGCACGGTATTCTCACATTGATTTTTGATGTTCTTATTAATTCAAATATATTTAACAGAAAACACGCAGAAAATATTATTCCTTTTACTCGTATGATATCAGCTTACGTCTTCTGTAAAAATATTCTTAAAAAAGGGTGTCTTTTGGTTTAAAACATTTTCTAACTTTCTGAAATATTTTGAACCCTACTGGCAGTTACACTTGAATTCATTGTTTCAAAATTGCATGTTGTACATATTGTGAGTAATTAAAATTTACAAATTTCTATATTTTATGTATAGGAGGTCACAGAGTTCTAATAAAATGTCATAATGGATTTGAATTCTTATCCATACATTGCAGAAAACATTAATTAATTGACGGATATAATGTATTCTGGATGAACTGTTGAAGGTCTTTAAAAATCTCGTAATTAGAAACTTTTTCAAAACCGAAATATACCCTTTCTTCAAGAAATTATTTTGCAGAAGACAAAATCTAATAGGAAACGAGTACAAGGAATAATATTACTCTGCAATTTTTGTGTTAAATATATCTGAATTAATAAGAGCATCGAAACTAAATGAGAAAATTGCATAAGACTTAAGTAGCCTTTTGTTATAGAGTACATGTTTTGCAGTTGGTCACAAATATGCTCAATCAAAGGCTAGCATCTTTCTTTGGATCGGGCTGCATGCTTCTTAGTGCGACAACCCTACCGAAACTGATTCGTTTGAATCGAAAGATCATTTCAGAATTTCAGTTCATATTTCATGGGATACCGAATATCTAGTAATTGTTTTATATTTTGTTTGATAATTTCATAGCATTATTTAACTGAGTGCATGAGTTTGCCTAAAAAAGGGAAAATAATGTTTGGTATAACAACTTGGCAGATAAAGGTTCAAATAATTTCTAGTCCACTTCAGTTGTAGCTACATGAAATACGCAATGTGTCATAGTGTTTTCCGTCTACTGTTTGCTAGCTTATATGCTTAAATTGAACGTTTTAGTCGGAAAGGTGGTGCAAAATTAGACAATACTTGGTTTTATTATAATATTTAAAGACGACACAATTGCCGAGCTCAGTTCACGGTTGCATGATTAGTAAACAATCTGTGAGACTTTCTCTTGATTTTCCTTCCAGAAAGTTCTGCGTGCGTGATTAGCATCTTAACCCCAGCAGTGGAAATTAAGGCCGAGCGTCGCATGAGAAGAACCAGACGCGATCATTATAATAGGAAAAAATATGCAATCAAGGTTACACTTCAAACTCGAGACTGTTATCAGAGACACCATCAGAAAAAGGTTATTCCTGCACAAGGTGTTGCAGTTTTTATAGGCTGAATTGGCTGTCCTACCAGCGCCATAGCAAAATTAACGGGTACTAAACACATCGCAGATTGTTGCAATTATTGTGATGATGACTTTTTGGCCGGTCGTCTAATCGTTATTTTTCGCGATTTAATCACAAATGTGGCTGTTGGGATGATAATTGATCAGACATTTAGCTCATCGGCATCTTATGATGTCCATGAAGATCGGCTGGGATTGAATGACAGGCAGACTCACAGATTCATACTACTTGTTTGTAGAATGGGCATTATGTGGTTATTCCACAGTGGTTTGATTGTCTTCGACCCAAATGTTCATTGAAATTTCGGGTCTGACCCTAAAACGTCATGTGCGAATCACCTGACTCCATGTCCTGCACTTAATAATTTCAGAAATTATTTCCCCGATTATTCTCTGGAGTCCATATACCAGAAACCGCATAGAGAACGCTGGGGGACCCACTGAGGAGCCGAACCCCTCGTTGCTGTGTCACGCAGCAGCAGAAACATCGGCGAAACACGTGTCTGGGCTTTGAGCTAGTACCTATGTTGGAAGTACGGTATAATGTCTTTGCCATATAAGATTCATACTACTTGTAGTACTACTTGTTTGTAGAATGGGCATTATGTGGTTATTCCACAGTGGTTGATTGTCTTCGACCCAAATGTTCATTGAAATTTCGGGTCTGACCCTAAAACGTCATGTCCGAATCACCTGACTCCATGTCCTGCACTTAATAATTTCAGAAATTATTTCCCCGATTATTCTCTGGAGTCCATATACCAGAAACCGCATAGAGAACGCTGGGGGACCCACTGAGGAGCCGAACCCCTCGTTGCTGTGTCACGCAGCAGCAGAAACATCGGCGAAACACGTGTCTGGGCTTTGAGCTAGTACCTATGTTGGAAGTACGGTATAATGTCTTTGCCATATAAGATTCATACTACTTGTAGTACTACTTGTTTGTAGAATGGGCATTATGTGGTTATTCCACAGTGGTTGATTGTCTTCGACCCAAATGTTCATTGAAATTTCGGGTCTGACCCTAAAAACGTCATGTCCGAATCACCTGACTCCATGTCCTGCACTTAATAATTTCAGAAATTATTTCCCCGATTATTCTCTGGAGTCCATATACCAGAAACCGCATAGAGAACGCTGGGGGACCCACTGAGGAGCCGAACCCCTCGTTGCTGTGTCACGCAGCAGCAGAAACATCGGCGAAACACGTGTCTGGGCTTTGAGCTAGTACCTATGTTGGAAGTACGGTATAATGTCTTTGCCATATAAGATTCATACTACTTGTAGTACTACTTGTTTGTAGAATGGGCATTATGTGGTTATTCCACAGTGGTTGATTGTCTTCGACCCAAATGTTCATTGAAATTTCGGGTCTGACCCTAAAACGTCATGTCCGAATCACCTGACTCCATGTCCTGCACTTAATAATTTCAGAAATTATTTCCCCGATTATTCTCTGGAGTCCATATACCAGAAACCGCATAGAGAACGCTGGGGGACCCACTGAGGAGCCGAACCCCTCGTTGCTGTGTCACGCAGCAGCAGAAACATCAGCGAAACACGTGTCTGGGCTTTGAGCTAGTACCTATGTTGGAAGTACGGTATAATGTCTTTTGCCATATAAGATTCATACTACTTGTAGTACTACTTGTTTGTAGAATGGGCATTATGTGGTTATTCCACAGTGGTTGATTGTCTTCGACCCAAATGTTCATTGAAATTTCGGGTCTGACCCTAAAACGTCATGTCCGAATCACCTGACTCCATGTCCTGCACTTAATAATTTCAGAAATTATTTCCCCGATTATTCTCTGGAGTCCATATACCAGAAACCGCATAGAGAACGCTGGGGGACCCACTGAGGAGCCGAACCCCTCGTTGCTGTGTCACGCAGCAGCAGAAACATCGGCGAAACACGTGTCTGGGCTTTGAGCTAGTACCTATGTTGGAAGTACGGTATAATGTCTTTGCCATATAAGATTCATACTACTTGTAGTACTACTTGTTTGTAGAATGGGCATTATGTGGTTATTCCACAGTGGTTGATTGTCTTCGACCCAAATGTTCATTGAAATTTCGGGTCTGACCCTAAAAACGTCATGTCCGAATCACCTGACTCCATGTCCTGCACTTAATAATTTCAGAAATTATTTCCCCGATTATTCTCTGGAGTCCATATACCAGAAACCGCATAGAGAACGCTGGGGGACCCACTGAGGAGCCGAACCCCTCGTTGCTGTGTCACGCAGCAGCAGAAACATCGGCGAAACACGTGTCTGGGCTTTGAGCTAGTACCTATGTTGGAAGTACGGTATAATGTCTTTGCCATATAAGATTCATACTACTTGTAGTACTACTTGTTTGTAGAATGGGCATTATGTGGTTATTCCACAGTGGTTGATTGTCTTCGACCCAAATGTTCATTGAAATTTCGGGTCTGACCCTAAAACGTCATGTCCGAATCACCTGACTCCATGTCCTGCACTTAATAATTTCAGAAATTATTTCCCCGATTATTCTCTGGAGTCCATATACCAGAAACCGCATAGAGAACGCTGGGGGACCCACTGAGGAGCCGAACCCCTCGTTGCTGTGTCACGCAGCAGCAGAAACATCGGCAAAACACGTATCTGGGCTTTGAGCTAGTACCTATGTTGGAAGTACGGTATAATGTCTTTGCCATATAAGATTCATACTACTTGTAGTACTACTTGTTTGTAGAATGGGCATTATGTGGTTATTCCACAGTGGTTGATTGTCTTCGACCCAAATGTTCATTGAAATTTCGGGTCTGACCCTAAAAACGTCATGTCCGAATCACCTGACTCCATGTCCTGCACTTAATAATTTCAGAAATTATTTCCCCGATTATTCTCTGGAGTCCATATACCAGAAACCGCATAGAGAACGCTGGGGGACCCACTGAGGAGCCGAACCCCTCGTTGCTGTGTCACGCAGCAGCAGAAACATCGGCGAAACACGTGTCTGGGCTTTGAGCTAGTACCTATGTTGGAAGTACGGTATAATGTCTTTGCCATATAAGATTCATACTACTTGTAGTACTACTTGTTTGTAGAATGGGCATTATGTGGTTATTCCACAGTGGTTGATTGTCTTCGACCCAAATGTTCATTGAAATTTCGGGTCTGACCCTAAAACGTCATGTGCGAATCACCTGACTCCATGTCCTGCACTTAATAATTTCAGAAATTATTTCCCCGATTATTCTCTGGAGTCCATATACCAGAAACCGCATAGAGAACGCTGGGGGACCCACTGAGGAGCCGAACCCCTCGTTGCTGTGTCACGCAGCAGCAGAAACATCGGCAAAACACGTGTCTGGGCTTTGAGCTAGTACCTATGTTGGAAGTACGGTATAATGTCTTTGCCATATAAGATTCATACTACTTGTAGTACTACTTGTTTGTAGAATGGGCATTATGTGGTTATTCCACAGTGGTTGATTGTCTTCGACCCAAATGTTCATTGAAATTTCGGGTCTGACCCTAAAAAAGTCATGTCCGAATCACCTGACTCCATGTCCTGCACTTAATAATTTCAGAAATTATTTCCCCGATTATTCTCTGGAGTCCATATACCAGAAACCGCATAGAGAACGCTGGGGGACCCACTGAGGAGCCGAACCCCTCGTTGCTGTGTCACGCAGCAGCAGAAACATCAGCGAAACACGTGTCTGGGCTTTGAGCTAGTACCTATGTTGGAAGTACGGTATAATGTCTTTGCCATATAAGATTCATACTACTTGTAGTACTACTTGTTTGTAGAATGGGCATTATGTGGTTATTCCACAGTGGTTGATTGTCTTCGACCCAAATGTTCATTGAAATTTCGGGTCTGACCCTAAAACGTCATGTCCGAATCACCTGACTCCATGTCCTGCACTTAATAATTTCAGAAATTATTTCCCCGATTATTCTCTGGAGTCCATATACCAGAAACCGCATAGAGAACGCTGGGGGACCCACTGAGGAGCTGAACCCCTCGTTGCTGTGTCACGCAGCAGCAGAAACATCGGCGAAACACGTGTCTGGGCTTTGAGCTAGTACCTATGTTGGAAGTACGGTATAATGTCTTTGCCATATAAGATTCATACTACTTGTAGTACTACTTGTTTGTAGAATGGGCATTATGTGGTTATTCCACAGTGGTTGATTGTCTTCGACCCAAATGTTCATTGAAATTTCGGGTCTGACCCTAAAACGTCATGTGCGAATCACCTGACTCCATGTCCTGCACTTAATAATTTCAGAAATTATTTCCCCGATTATTCTCTGGAGTCCATATACCAGAAACCGCATAGAGAACGCTGGGGGACCCACTGAGGAGCCGAACCCTCGTTGCTGTGTCACGCAGCAGCAGAAACATCGGCGAAACACGTGTCTGGGCTTTGAGCTAGTACCTATGTTGGAAGTACGGTATAATGTCTTTTTGCCATATAAGATTCATACTACTTGTAGTACTACTTGTTTGTAGAATGGGCATTATGTGGTTATTCCACAGTGGTTGATTGTCTTCGACCCAAATGTTCATTGAAATTTCGGGTCTGACCCTAAAACGTCATGTCCGAATCACCTGACTCCATGTCCTGCACTTAATAATTTTCAGAAATTATTTCCCCGATTATTCTCTGGAGTCCATATACCAGAAAACCGCATAGAGAACGCTGGGGACCCACTGAGGAGCCGAACCCCTCGTTGCTGTGTCACGCAGCAGCAGAAACATCGGCGAAACACGTGTCTGGGCTTTGAGCTAGTACCTATGTTGGAAGTACGGTATAATGTCTTTGCCATATAAGATTCATACTACTTGTAGTACTACTTGTTTGTAGAATGGGCATTATGTGGTTATTCCACTGAGTGGTTGATTGTCTTCGACCCAAATGTTCATTGAAATTTCGGGTCTGACCCTAAAACGTCATGTCCGAATCACCTGACTCCATGTCCTGCACTTAATAATTTCAGAAATTATTTCCCCGATTATTCTCTGGAGTCCATATACCAGAAACTGCATAGAGAACGCTGGGGGACCCACTGAGGAGCCGAACCCCTCGTTGCTGTGTCACGCAGCAGCAGAAACATCGGCAAAACACGTGTCGGGCTTTAGCTAGTACCTATGTTGGAAGTACGGTATAATGTCTTGCCATATAAGATTCATACTACTTGTAGTACTACTTGTTTGTAGAATGGCATTATGTGGTTATTCCACAGTGGTTGATTGTCTTCGACCCAAATGTCTATTGAAATTTCCCAACCGAACTCTTCCCAAACCAACCTAGGACCCGACGTCCCGCCAACTCAACAACCGCAAAACTATCAACTGCCACCGATCCATTACACCAAGTAGTCCCACAGCATAAACGCCAAACCACCGGTGCCTGAACCCCGCCAGAAACAACGCACGTTCCAGCCACAGCACCATGCCCAGCCATGGCACAACGTCTCGGCCATACATAACATCCACACTACCTGCAGAAGCACCACCTTTGCTCAGTAAGAACGGTAATTACGCAGGTTGTCCACAGCGGTTGATTATCCTCGACCCAAAGGAAACTCATCCGACCCCAAAGCCCAGTCCTAATCAACCGGACCACGTCCCAACTAACACCCAGAAATCATTCCAATCCGGTCATCCACCGACACCCACAGCATGGAACCTTCAAAGAACCACTGCCGAACCCCTGCCGTCACAATAAGCAGAAACATCGGCAAAACACGGTGTGGGCTTATAGATAGCAGCCATGTCGGGAAGCACGGCAACATCTCGCCATATGATTCATAATTTCACTTGCAATACCACAGAATGGGCATTTGCACACTCACAGGCGACGGTTCTGAATCAAATGCCATTAAAATCAACTAATCTCAAAACATGTCTGAACTGACTCGTCCTGTAATGAATAATTTCCAGAAATTATTTACCCGGATATTCACTAACGTCCATATACCAGAAACCGCATAGAGAAACGCTTGGGAACCACTGAAAGTTTGAACTCCCCGCCGTCACGCAGCAGAAACATCGGCGAAACACAGGTTTGGTTTTTGTTAGAGAGAAATAGCGGCGATTTGCAGATCTTATATAACTTTGTAGTATCTACGAGCCGAGAATGGGTGACATGTGTTATTCCACAGTGGTTATTTGCCCTCAATCTAAATACATAAAATTTTGCCCGACCCTAAAAGTCATGTCTGACCAATTTGACTTGAAACGACATTTCAGAATATATCGGAGTGATCACGATGTTCATATACCAGAAACTGCATAGAGAACTGCTTTGGAACCACTTAAAGTTTAGTCTCTTTGCGCCACAGCAGTAGAAATACGGTGTTTTGGCGAGATAGAAGCAGGTTTGGCGGCGGTATACCTTTGCTATATAAGATTCATACTCACTTCTGTAGTGCCTACTTGTTTTAGAAGTACAAATGTACATATGCTTTGATTATTCTGTTCAAAATGTTCATTAAAATTTCTGCTCATCTTAAGCCATGTGTCCGAATCAATTTGACTTCCATGTCTCTGCACTTAATGATTTTAGAAATTATTTACTAGATTTTTCTCTCTGAGTCCATATATACCAGAAACCCGCATAGAGAACGCTTGGGGACCCATTGAGAGTTGAACTCCCTCGTTACGTCACAGTAGTAGAAACATAGGTTGAAACATGTGTTCGCTTTTAGCTAGTATTCATAAGCGAAGTACGGTATAACATTTCTTTTAAGCATATAAGATCTGCTACTACTTAGAAAATACTTATTTGTAGAATGGGTGCTAATGTGGTGGTTCTGGTGGCGATTACTTTAATTCAGCCACTATTGAAATTTCGGGTCTGACCCCAAAAAGTCATGCAGTCCGAACTTCACCTCGACCGCTGTCCCGCAATCTCACCGTACCATTTACCCTGATTACTGAGTCCATATACCAGAAACCAGAATGTTGTGGGACCGAATTGAGGGAAGCCAATCCCTGTTGTTGCGGTCATACAGCAGCAGTGTTCACTGCTAAGCATGTCTTGAGCTTTTAGCGTATTCATGTCGGAAGTAGCGGCAGTGTCTTTGCTATAAGATCTATACACGAAGTACTACTTGTTTTTGTAATGAAAATACTGGTTCTGGTTGAGTGTTTATTTGTTCTGAACTAAATGTTTATTAAAATTTCTGTATCCTATCCTTTTCCGTCCCAAACCTAACCCACGTCCCCAACTCAACGACTCCGTTCACCATCTCCCATCCATGTCCCGGTGTTCAGGGGACCATTGATGAGCCGAACCCCAAGTCGCTGCGCTGCTGCTGTTCGACCAAACGACGCGTCCAATTTCAGCATCCTCGCCCAGCCAACGTCCCTGCCCATGATCGAATCTCGTCCCAAATCATTCGCAGAAACGCCACAAATCCATGATCGACCAAGCGGCCGATCGTCCGATCCAAACGCCTATCGAAACCCCGGGTCCGAACTCAAAGTCACGTCCCGAACCCAACTAGGACCACGTCCAAACCCCAACACCCTAAAAACCATTTCAACCGATACATACATACACAGCAATCAATGACGTCAGCAACTCCAACGAACATCACGCAGCCATTCTCCGCGCCCATTCAAATATTAATATCAACTTTCAGTCTGGCTTCCATAAACCGCCAGCAAACGTTTCACCAAGTCGCCTGTTAACTTCCGAGGCAATAAAACAACCATCACCACAGTTCAAAGCCACTACAACCCACATTCCGGAAAACACAATGAATTAATCGGAACTTGTAAAGAAAAACTTTGCAATCACAATATTTCTTCCCGATGATTTTACAACACGGCGATCTTCCAGCCACGGAGAATACCACCGGCTTCTCTTTAATTCAGATGTATAATAACGCCGCGGGACCCCAAACGAAACCCTGATTTTAAACTCCAAAAAGGCAAAAAGAAACCGATTAATTTGTAATCCATTTCAGTAACCTCGCTTCAATATTTCATTTATTCAGAAGCCTTTAATTTGTCTGATTCTATATAAGCGAGCATTGTTTTGGCGGTACTACAGAACCACAGCAACCTGGCTTTGTCTGTCTCAATTGAAAGTGCTGGAGAACATGGATAAACCTTCTGCCTATTAACGCCACCGTAACGCATCTGGAAGTTGTAAAAGAACCTTATCCAGGAAAAATTATAAGTATCCAGAAAGCTCGGCAACCTCTTTATGAAGCAGTCTCACGCCACAGAACCCGTTACTCAGAACGGATAATCTTAAGGTTGCCTCCCGGCATGAAAAATAGAATTATGCGATATTCATAGCCATTCTGCTTCCTCAGTCATATATTCACAGTTTTGACTAGCCTTCTATTTTAATACACTTCTTATTTTTTGAATAATGAGAAGTTTTGAAAACGCTTGTAGTAATTGTTTTTAAATAAGAGATATATAATAAATGATGATGATCTAAAGTTGTTTACCACTGTGCCATAAAACAGCATAACTTTAGATCTTTCCTGCATTTTGGTAGGAAACTTTGGATAACATGGAATGCGGATGTAAACAGTCATCGCTTCGTCGGTTAAATTAATAAATAGTGTACAAATAGCCAACGTTAAGGTGGTCAACATTATCCTTTATATATGTTTCTTAAGTAGGAATCACCTGATGGAAATCCTCGTAATGGTAATGAATTTGTAGTATAAATCAATGTTCCAACCGGACCGCCCACAAGAACAGTGTTCTGCCATACGGAATTCGAATTAAACGGCGATGCAAAACCACGCCGATGATCACACTACTACACCAATGCTAGGTGGAATTTATAATAGTGCAAAAAGAAAATAAATTCGGAAACACTTGTCTCCATAGTCGTCTTCAAGCATTCTGAATTTTAAATGAAATCATCCTTCAGATGTCCAATAAATTCAGGTCTACGGATGAATGTCAACATCTCCACGTCCCGTTAATTCAACCCAACCCAACCCACGCCACTCAGCAAACCCTACGCACCGCTAAAACGATCTAAAACAAATGGTTTCAGCCGCTATCAATACGCAAACCCAAGACGCTGGCATAAGTCAGCCGCCATGTTTTACCGCCCCCCAACCACTCCGATCCGTCCAACGTTCCTAACTGATTATATAGTGTATCCGTCGAGGGCGATAGAGATTGGTGGCATTCTAGATATGAAATGCGACCAATAATTCCTCAAACCGTCCGTTCTGAAACCCAAACCTATGCCACCTCACATCTTTATCTCCACCCAAAACGGCCACGCTTCAAAGAATCAAGACCAGTGCGGGTTATTACGGTAATGACTCAAACCGCCTAAAACCCGACGCCTATCGCACTCAAACCACCCTCCAAACAAAACGCCAACCCGCGTTTCAATGCCACCGGCAACCCGGTTTTAGGAAGAATAATCAGTTAGCTTCGTGACAACAGAAAGAGAGGTAGATAACTTCCAAGCCGGTAAACCTACACAACAGCCCGGAACAGGATATGTCGCCAATTCAGCTTCATAAACAAAAGATGATGCAGAGCCAGGACCCAAGACGAAATCATATTCGTATCAACTTTCGCCCCATGCCAGATCTCGTAGCCCATCCGTCAAGTTCACCGGAAGTCGACGCCGACTAACGTGATCGGATATCGCGACTGCACCTAAGAGACCCTACCAAAGATAATTTGTATGTTTTGACTACTGTTCATGTCGGCGAGTGTTATTTGAGCAATGGTTGATCGTTCACGTCCTCAGTGGAATCGTGGTTAGGCATTTCTAGCCTTATTTGTAAGGAATGTTCTAGAGAAGCGTGTGAGTATTTCAATTTCGCATATGTCGGCTGGTTCCTTCTTGCTTTGAACAGTGAACTATCCGAGCCTCAAGGTGAACTTCAGCGAGATTAGATGCAGTGAACGACGCGGCTTGATTCGCCACGTAGCGCACGTACCACGCCTCCTTTGTACGCTAATGAACCTGATCACAGCACATGCTATTTAATTTTACCACTTAATATCCATCAAGATAGAATACCAACGAAATGGAGGAAATTTTTAACGTCGATCAAACCTCTCCGCACATGCCTTTGGTATGAAGTACTCCAGGTGACTTCGACGTCTTTATTTTCCCACCTCTGCGTAAATACCATGCCTTGACTACGCGAATAACTACAAGTAACTCTTTCCAAATCGAAGTTGTTTTTATTTTGATCGTTCGACGCTTCAATCACTGGCAAATCACGAAGTTTTAGTGGTTAAATACCCTGATTGTACTGTAGAGACAACAGTTCATTATAGAAGTGACTCTTCTCCGGATAACGTCGTTTCAACGATTCAAAACCAATCTTCTAGGACTCGTTCTTAATTCCTATTCCTTCTAGACTAGAAATACTGGAGATTAAGTATTCCTTATAATAAAACTGGACCCTGATTCTACTGTTAGTATGTATCATTTTACCTTTGGAGTACTTCTTTTATGCACAGCAGACTACCAAACAGAAATCTGTTCAATAAACAAACACAAATCTAATTTAAGGTATGTCCGGTATTGACTATGA
This sequence comes from Schistocephalus solidus, assembly GCA_017591395.1. Classification (NCBI taxonomy): domain Eukaryota; kingdom Metazoa; phylum Platyhelminthes; class Cestoda; order Diphyllobothriidea; family Diphyllobothriidae; genus Schistocephalus; species Schistocephalus solidus. The sequence continues at coordinate 273,507 of WEDG01006253.1, read as the reverse complement.
CTTTCAAACTGGTATTTAGTCGTTCAGTGATCTCAGTAAGGTTACTAGAGAGAATAACGTTGACTATCTTGGTATTGCCAAAAACATACCTCCCAAATATTTTGTTTGTTTAATGAAGAAGGAGGTTTTAGATTTATTGATAATTACTTAGTATTTTTATGAGCTGTTAGCATTTCAGTATCCGCCCAAAGCCCGCAGTCCAACTTAACTCAGCCGCTGCAATCTCATGCCATCGTTCATCCTACCGCAACAAGGCCTCTTTGCTGTCGCGACCTGCGCACCACGGATGTTAAATCGCTCTCAAACCGTCCGTCAACGCCACCTTTGCCCTTGTTCGCTACTACCACCGCCACAACATTTGCATTTCCGGTAACGTGAAACACCAAAACGGAATCAAGTGGCAGATCCCAATCATCCCCATCTGTCCCACCCACACCACCACGCCTCACACTGGCTTGTCCCAACCCATCTGAAGGACAACATCCTCCCTCCCTCCTGGTTCACAAAGACAAACATCAGCACTTTCATCGCAGATCGTCCCTGTCCTGCCTGAACCGCACCCAATCCATGTTCGTCCCTCACCCCACCACCTTGGGTGACTAGAGTGCGGTAAGAGATAACATAAAAATAACATTCAGTAGGAACTATCTGGGGAGGTGGAATCAAACAGCGCAGAGGAATTTCTTGAATCTTTCGCATTGAAATCGTGTTTTCAGTTGATGAAAATTATTAGTAGTGTTAAATTAATGACTGTCTCGTAACAGAGCTGAGCAGGGCATCCATAAATGCGCGTGAAGAAAAAAACGCAATGGGAAACTAATAAGGTCAGAGCACACCCAGTCATTTCAGTTCCACCTCTACAGGCTTTAGTCAAATGCCCCCAAGTGAAATGGGATTCTGCCAGTGCTTCCACCTCCCAGATGAACTTTTGTCAAGGCGTTACTTGAAGTTGACCCGCAAACTGCCCTAATCCACCTTCACAGCGCACGAACCTACTTAACGTACACTTACCAAAAGAAAGACAGTCAAACCTCTCCAGTAAAGCAGAATATCAGCATTGCTGTGTGAAACTGATATATCATAGTGACTGCATTTGATGCAGGAAGTCCCCTTCAATGTAACTATATTCTGACTGTAAAATCTTCTGGCCTTTTGGACAAGGAGGTGGTGGGAAAGAAAACAACTCGGGTTTTCAGACAATTGTTTTTAAATAAAATTTGTAATCAAAGAACTTTTAGCTGGGAGATGGACAACTTGCTTTTATGAATTTGTGGGTGCATTAGACAACTAAGGAATGAAAAGGTGCTTTAAAAACCGGTTATTGGAGCACAAATGTCTAGTTTAAGTTGCGTATGGGCTGCCAAAGAGAGCTCTCATAGCATCGAAAATATTCCAATTTTTATCCTTATATTAGTGACTCCTATAAGATATGCATTTTTCCGTTTTCTACCAAAAGTACTGCGTCATACAACGACAGTGATCAGAAATGATTTAATGTCAAGACAGTGGTCAGGTAATCATACTTCTCAACAAAAGTAAAACTCAGTTAAATTTTAGTAAAACCACCATATATTTCGTAGGTTGAATTATGTAATTTACGGAATAACGAGGTTTTTATCTTGAGTTTCCAGCTATTCCTATCAATATAAGCATGTGCCCGAAATCGCAAACACCTTGAACTCATCGTGTGAATGATCTGAGATCATTGCTGAAGGAAATTTAAGTACAAGCAATGGTTAAATTTTAAAGGATAGAAAGGACCTAAAATTAGCAGTTACCTGGAATGTACGTGATCAGAGCAAATGAAAAAGCTATTTATTTTTGCGCATTATATGTTTGTATATGTTCCTTTATAGAAGCTGTGTGTACGTATTCGATAAAATACCATTTAAGAAAAAATTATCATTGTAAACGATTATTATGCGGAAGGTCATGCGGGAACGTAGAGACCAGTCTTTATTAAGTGGTTTTTAACCAAGCATTAGTGAGCATAAAGGCTGGGATCATTCTACCGTCTAACAAAGCTGCACGTGTTTTCAATAGAAGTTCAACTAAAATTGAATATTCGTATGAATTTAAGAGGAAATGATCTTTAACTGAGCTCACAAGCAATAAAAGCGTGCTATTGTGCTAAAAATATTGTTATTTTTGTCAATTTACAACGGCTGGAGCCATAATGAACTCAGCTGGTCATATCGTTTATAGATTAGACTAAGAACCGTCAGATTGATTTTCTTTCGAATAAACAAGGTATTCGAATTTTTCTAAGGCCTCTTGGTAGTATTAAGTTAAAGTTTAACCGCTAGCGGTAAGAGAGAGCATAAAAATAACATTCAAAAGAACTATCTAGGAAGGTGGAATCAAACAACGCAGAGGAATTTCTTGAATCTTTCGCATTGAAATGCAGCAGTCGATTCTTCTCCACAAAGCAATTTATTTTAATTGCAAACAAATTTATTGATCAGAGGCAGAATAAAAACAGATGAAACGTAAATATTTATATTTATTGTGGTCTACGAAACATTATATAACGAACTGTGAAAAATGTAGGCAAGGGTAGAAAGTAATGCTATTTCTTACGCTTTGTTTAGTTCGTTCGCACAGAGATCTTTCTTATGCACATACTCAAGGTTTGAGTTAAAAAAAACTTTCTGAATTTAGTCTTATGTATGCTTATTTCATAACTACGGTTTTTAATACTGAATGCAAGGTCCAACGAGTTTGAATTAAAAATATTAAATACAGTAATCTTTCTCCTTTTTAGTCTACGAGGACCATCGTACTTTAGGATCTAATTTACTAAATATGAAAAAGTTGTTTATTAACGAAATTAATTTCACAAATCCTACGGCGTATTCCATGTTTACCCCTACTCGTACTTAGAGGTTCCACTATGAACCTTATTTTACTTTATTAAGGTTCTTCTGACTATTAAATATATACTTATAGGCTCAGGTAATTCCCTTATTTTGAAAATACCCTTGAAAGCACATATAGCGATGCAAAAACCAGTTACCCTAGAGATTCAACCAAAAGAGATAAAAAAGGAGACAATGCAGTGCTTTAAATGCAATGGGGGTTTGCGCAATAATATTAAAAGCTCTGTGAATTTTAGTGAAACGGGAAGCTGGTTCAAGGTTTGATGATGTCACGCATATTTAAGCTAAATAAGTGAAAACTTTCTCAGTTTTGTAAAAAACACTTATTATCATAAGCAGATAAAATATTTAGTCGGTAACCTGCCTCTATCACACCGAACTGTTAAGGAATCAAAACTTTAAGCACGTGTAAGCATGAGTTTTGACCAATTTCGGATTTCTGTTTGCATGCAATTTTGTAAAGAACTTTTTTTAAATTTTATTTATGTATCGATGCTTTTTCTCAACCACTTTCTAACCAATAGGGACTTCCAAGGCATTCGCATTTCTTTCCTTTAATAAAACTGAACCGAACTTTAACACAATCCTTCGGCTTAATGAAACTAACTAATTTAAACCCTATGAAGCAAGAGTTTAAAACTGTGATTAAAGCATGCACACAGAAGCTTAATACAATTAAAAGAAATTGCAGTTCATATCTTGCAAGCTGTATGCTTGAATTGTGCGGCATTGGGCCTACCAAAAATGAAGTCCCGACTACGGAATAAAGCTAATGAAATTAAGCCTTAGAGTAAATATCAATGGCTTCTCTAGGGTTAACTCGTAATTTTATTCAACATCCATGCAGGTTTAAGCAGTCACAATCTAGATAGACTTCTTTTACACACTCTTGCCTTTTATCGAGCCCAGGACAATTTCTGTACACGAAAAGGATGCCGCATTGTTGAATACGTTAGTGCACGTACGTGGCGACAAGATCGGGGGAGGGAATGTGTGGAAAGCCGGAAATGCGGAATGCTTTCAGTCGGCTTTCGCGCCGGAAGTCGGTGCAAAGTTCTGAGGAAGTTTTACAGGTCAGTCTGAAACAACGTGAGCACTTGGAAATGAAGGATGGCTTAAGGTGTGCACGGGCAACAACTTAGAACCAGATAACAATGCAAAGACATGAGTTGAGAGGTTGAAAAAGCTTTTTAAACGACCTTCGGCGCCACACAATTTGGCTTGCATGTACACGGATGAAGAGGAAACTGTTTACCGATAGGCTATCAATGTGTCTTGCATTCAAGCCCTTGCTCAGGAGGTTTAACTGCTTGAGCCTATTAAAAAAGGTTTAACTGGCCTCGAAATAGATCTAACCCAGGAGTAATTGTCTGACCAGAAAATGCGCACATATAATCAAACTCTGTCATTCGTTGCTTGCTATACATAGTTAGAAAAGATAACACGCCATTTGAAGACATGATTTTACAATAACAGTAAATTGCCTAACTCGTGAGATTTCATTTTCGAAATTTAAAGTAGAAGTATGTTACATATTCGAGGTTGATAATTTTCTTTGTTGTACTGATTTGAGGCACAATACGCTGTTTACTAAAGCAGAGTTCATTTCAATTCTCTTCATTGAAGGCAAAACGTGGCCAAATCCAACGTTTCTTGATTTCCAGGCGTTTACCTACACTATTGCACCTTCCGGACCAAATATTATTGTTCATTTACGTTTTAATATAACCGAGTATAAATATAAGCTTGAAAAATTAACAAAACGGAAAATTTGAGCTTGCGTTCCCAATAATCAGAATAATGCAGGTATAAGAAATCGAATTGTTTTCGGGAAAACAAGGACGGATTTAATTTTTAAAAATTCCGTTTTGAAAATATGGGACGTCTTGTCACAAAAAACGCAGTAATATAGTTTTGTGAATGTATTTTGTTTTACCACACCGGTACTTGGGACTAGAAGCAAACATATATACGAAAATCCGTGACATGCCATAATTTTTCTCTGTTACGCCGTAAGAGAAAGATGTCCAGACAATATCTATCTACAGTTGGCTATGTACAAATACGAAAACTTGCAGCAGAAGGAGTACTGCGTGAGTCGTTAGCTTGTATTTTTGATATAAATAAGGTAACTATGTGGCACATTCTTAATGATCGAACCGTGCCTAGAAGTAAGCAGAGCAGATAAAAACGGTCCACAAGTAAGCAGATTGCCAATTTTATTCGTCGCAAACTAAAATTAAAATAATAAGCCCATTCACAGGGAACAACTGCCGATGTTATCTATGAAGATATTGAGGAAAAGGATGCGGCAATTTAAACTGCACCAAGCGAATGTCACAATCAAACCATTTTTAAGCAATAAATTTATTAGAGAACGTTTTTTATTTGCTAAGAAGTACATTGATTACAGGTCGTCATGCTGGAAAGCGTTTACTTCTGCGATGAGGTCTTATTTTTAGATGAGCCAGCAAAGTCAACCCAGATAGTCAGATGTGGTAAAAACTTCCCCCGCGGACACTATGTCGACAGTATATTTCAAGAACTGCCGATGTCTGATGGTTCGGATGGCCATCAAGTTTGAAGAACGACCGATCTGGCGGTCGACAACGGAGAATATTAATAGCAAGGTGTTCCTCGACATAATAAAGAATGCCTTCGGCTATAATGACATCCATCTACACAAAATGGACGTGATATTTGTACAGGATAATGCTCCAGTTCATCGCTCTAAAGAAGAATGAATTCGATAACGTTAACAACAATAATCTGACTTTTTAGACAACAGCCAGCATCTATGCGTGTGGCCTGTAATCTATTTTTATTCTTGAAAACAGTGAGGACTTGAATCCAATCAAACACCATTTAACAATTATCAGAAGAATCTCGGATAAGGCAAAGAAAGGTTTTTCGATGCAAGAAAAACTTGATTTTATGCTGCATACTCACATTGAACAAACTATTATAGACAACCTGACTACCTCCATGTTAGAAAGATTTTGTGCTGTCATAAATGCAACCAGACAGATTAAAAAGTACTGATCATTACATTTGTTACTATTCTATATTATTGTCCCGTTTATATGTGTCCCCTTTTCTTATGCAAATTTATATTTAGCCTTATTTGGCTGACTTGTAATATAGCCATTATCTTAAATTCAGGATTTTAGGAAAAAAATAATTATTTTAATGTTAGTAAATATTAAGTTACAAAACAATCAATACCATATTTTTGAGAATGGTCGTTTCTTTACTGGTTTAAAATTTTGGGGGATTTAGCATGGACAGATTTCGCGTAAGAGGCTCCTTCTTGTGAAATCCATGAGATTTACTGAGTAAGGCAATCTACTCTAGGCGATCAGTTGAAGATCAATCGAGATCAGTCGAAGGGCACAGTTAAAATTTTTGTCAATGACTTTTTTACAGAACATTAATGGTAATACCTTTAAGGTTAAATGTTTATGCTGTTGAATGGAACAATTAATGCATAGATTTAAAATTGTTTAAGTGGGGTCATATGGAAAAGTGGCGTTCTACAGTCGGTATGTTAACTATAGTATTGATGCTTGTTTTTCACCACCTCCTGAGGCAACAAATGATAGTGGTCTTCTCAATAACAGAAAAAGCCCCGAGAGAGATTTTGAAAAATGGTAACTGGAACAAAGTTTCCCGTAAAATTGGACGCTGAAGACTGAAAGGTAAAAGTCCTTCCGTAAAAAAATGGGCTAGCGTTATTTGAGTTTAATCTCCTTTTATATTTTGTAACTAGAGCAAATTACCAAGTGTCGGATTTAAATCAAAGCTGAAAAGGAAATTTTATGAATTGCTAAGCTAGATCAAAAAGCAATTGATGTGTGATTTTTGAGGATAAATAAAAAAAATTAAAATTTCATCAGTTAAAAGATTTCTTGAAGCACATATTTGGCTAAAATTTAAGCATAGGCTTCATTGAAGCAAATCTAAAGCTAAACTTAGGATAACGTCACTTGAACAAAAACTCATGTTGTTTTATATCCTGCGGTTCACGATCTCAGTGTTATTTTTACAATCATCTTTCATCAGCCCTTCACGCTGACAAAAGGGAAAACCATAGCCATAATTGCTGTCTTATCCGCTTCCTTTTGAGATTCCGTAAAGACAAATTGGTTTGGAAAACTGATTCTAAAGGTGATATTCTATTAACTAAGTAAAATAGATACTGATGTATTTTGGAAAGGCAATTTAGAATTTGCTTTTCAAATAATGTGAGTAAACTTTGCCAAACTGAAATACCAAGTGTTGCCCGCTGCCTTTCGGAAAAGGAAAAAAATATAGTATTAAACAAAGAAAATAATCGATTTTACAAAATAACATTTCCTTTCAGAATTATCTTTCAAACACCGTTTGAATGTCGAGCTCAACTCTGCTGAGCAAGAGAGAATTTGATGGAGTAACACTTTCTAAAGTTTCCTGTATAGGAAAACTTTTATGAATTATTAAGTTCAAAAGACAATTTGGCGAGCATACGCTAGCTTTCGATAAATTCTCATCAGGCCTTTACAATTCTTATCAGGCCTTTACTAATAAGTTACATTAGTTTTCCAGATGGTGAAATGCATTTAGAAGTAAACATTTTGCATATAAGACAATGGAATCTTTCCGGGAAATACTAACACCCATGCAACCATCTTACATAAATGAAGCAACAACAGTTTATTAGCTTTTCAAGCGTGCAAAGCGCCGCTGTCGATTCATTGGGTTTGCTTTAACCATCCTTTATCGCAAAACGTAACTATCAGGCACGGAAATTCCATCTCTAGGAATTAACTGTTTTCTTTTAGACGGGAATTACTGGTCTCGTCCAAGTAATATCTTCAATGCATGCAAAAACATATAAAACATATAGTTGGAATATTTAATAAAACAGACTTACAATCGTATGCTGGTGGAATAAAGGAGCCTTGATCGACCTGTTCCTTATCCATAACCAGCACGCCTCCACTGCATGCCAAAAAAGGAAAGATGACAAAAATAACAACTGGAAATGTGACACCGGATTTGTGCTGAGGCATTGTTTGCAAGGGAGTCTGATGTGGACAGCGATCCTTCCTTTACACTCTTCAAATCCCTTAATGAGCCCTTGGAATCACAAATTGGACTCCGGTACCTGACAAACTGACGTCCGGATGACGCACTATTTTGCGCACACGTGTGCCTTCTCGTTGCATCTGATTGGCCGTACGGTGCCTTTGCATCTCTGGAGGCTCATAAGTAAGTGCAAGGAACCAATGTATTTAAGAAACCTTTCTGTCTGAGGGGTAGTTTTCTAGGAGTTACAAAAGGGGCGAAAAATGATCTGGCATATAAGTAATGGAAACGATCAGTTACTTGGCATACACATTATGAGTGCTGTAGGTTAAGATAAAACTGTCAAATAGCTTGCCGATTTAAGCCATATTATAAGTTTACTAGTTTTAGTGGCGTTTTCATTCCACGATTTTACGTACATTGACGTTTCCTGAGAAACTTCTTTGTCTGCAGACGCAGACTGACTGACGAAATGGGAAAAGAAATTTGTTTGTCATAGCCATTAATGCAGACAAAAATTGATGTAAAATACAAGTAAAGATCATGAGATTTCATTAAAATTCTGATAGATTAGAAGAAACTTACCAGGTATAAGAAACCGTCAAATTGTTTTAGATGACATTTAATTAACCAAAAGTTTGCACTAAGTAAAATCTCACAATTGTTCGGGAAAACTTAAGTTGAGTTAGGTTGTATTTATAAGTACGTCTCCTGTTGCCCAGTCAACTCTTACTGCTCAATATATTAAATGTTGATAATATGGGGTGATATTGGTTAGGTGTGATAAATTTTACGAAATCCGTGACTGATATATTCACAAGAGTGAAAATTTGGTTTCTAATATTAACATTGGTATTTATTTTGCATACTTTAATCGCATGCTCGTTTTCCAACGAAAGGTTGGAATAAGGATGGTTCACATCTGATAAACTTCAACAACGCGGCCATAATGAAACCACTAAAACGATTCTGGGTGCACTATCTTTCGGTTCAGTCAACTAGTCTCCTGGACAAACAGTGAATTTAATCAAAGCGATAAGGTTTTTTACCTTAAGCATTTAACTGATAACTGCCAGCAGTAAATCCGAAGTAAAGAAATTTACATTCAATGAAATAAAAGGTTAACAGTTGGATCTAGTTTAGACAGTTTCGGCCAATGCAACTGATTGATGTGATTGATAAAAGGTGACCAGTTTGATAAGCTGACTCAAATAATCGTACCCGCAATGGCGGTATTTAATGCTTGAAGGTTCCCCAGGTAGAGATGATCTATCCATAAGCAGCTAACTTTTCCCGTAATAGTGTATGTTGTGGCGCGTTAAAGGGTTTTAAATTTAATCTAGGTGCTAAATACATTGAAAAGCCGAACAAAAGTTCGGGTAAATTAGATTAATGACAATTGATTTACCATCGTCTGGAACACGATTGTCTTCTATAAAGAATTGCATCATTCCAATTGTTCAGTCCACGAGGAAAGAGGAATTGGAGGACTAATTTCCGTGATAATATGCTTGAATCTGCTGCCGACTAGAAGACTAGCTGTCGAAAATAATTGCTAAAAACTGACGAATACACTGCAGATGCTTATTTAAAAAAGCAACCTCTCGCTTTAACAAAAGGGAGGCTGTGTACACACGCTATAACAGGCGAAGGGAATTCATTCCAGAATGTCCCTTAACAGAACGAGATAAAGCTTCTTCAAGAGCCCTCCATAGCAAAGGACTGAAAAAATCATTTTTTGAGAACAAACGCATATCAAGAGGATTTGGAATGGAGGGCACTTTCAACCAAAATCATGGAATTCTATTTATGAAGGGGTTCTTGGAGGCCGTGGCTGTATTCATTGCACCACTCAAAATAAGATTTGCTCGCCGGGAAGTGATAGGGTAAAATGCTCCCAAAACTGACTAGGGGAATCTGGTCGTTTACTACCAACCTCATTGCAACTACAGGGAGGATGATTACGTCGGAGAAACCCGAACCACCCGTAAAAGCGAATGCATGTGTATCATTTGGCGGTTAGGGGGTTAAACCCTGGGTTGCATATAGCCATTTCTGCCGCGTTAGTGGGGGACATTTCCAACTTTGACGCCATTGCAATTGTAGACCGAGCAAAGGATTGCCCATCCAGGCAGCTCCAATAACTACTAAGTCCACATAGCTTGCTTCTCGCGGTATTGTCTTACAAACCATTTGGGTCAACGGGAAACAGTGAAGACGTGAAACAGTCGGGACGCCAATTATCGCCAAGGTCAACGAAGACGAGGTAACCCAGGTTACAGTGAACCTGGGGTCAAAGTTAGCTCGCAAACGGCAATATATGCCATATAGCGAGTGCTGGGCATTGAACTCTCCAGTCTCCGAATATGGGTAGACGAAATCGCTACTCGAAACGTCAAACCACAGACATGCCTCTTTCAGTGCAAGTCGCCCATTTTTGCCTCTGAAATCCATTACGTAATGAAGAAACGATCAAAAACATAATACGCTGGCACCACTTTCAGAAACGCTCAGTTCAATGCCTTAAAAACCTTTTGATGAACACCGTTTGAATAACATCTAGTATTAAATACTTTTATGCCCTCATAAACAGGACGCGGGATGACGAACGCTTAAAACCCTAAAACCTTAACCGTAGCCCCAGTTTTAACCCTAACCTTACCCTAAGCCCTAGCCCTTAAGTTAACACTGTCCTATCCTTACTTAATTCTAAACGTAACCATAATTGATTTCAACGCACACCTCAAACTTAAGCCTAAGCCTTACTATAAATTTAACCCGATTTCCCTTGGAATTTGGCGCAAACGTACGTTTACCTACAAAAAAGCACACAGGTACTGCTAGGGGCCCCACTACTGAACCGAGTCCCTTGCACTTGTGTCATGCAGCGGCAAAATATCGGCAAAACACGTGTCTGGGCTTTTAGCTAGTATCTGTGCTGCAAGTATGGTGAAACATTTCATAAGTTATATTACTGATTGCCCAATGAGAGTTTGTGAATATTACGTGATTACCCAGCAGTGGCTGATGGACTTCGGCTCAAATATTCATATCAAATTTCAGTCTGCACTGATCTGCGCCAAGTAAAAAATTAATTTATGTTTAGAGAGCCAGAAAATGCCTTCTTACCTAATATTTTGGATTCACCCATGACCAGCCTACTAAGCTGAGTCTTGTTGTGCATGACAACCTGATTTGTGTGTTTTTTGCCGTTCAACAATGGAAGCCATCGGTTTAAGATGTCTGGCGAATGTATGAATATACACTTACATGGGAAGGTCCATTGAGTTTTGGACAAAAGGTATGCCAGGTTGCAACAAATACTAATCGGCCGTAATGAAGGCAAGTTCAAAGGTGTGCCCACGCGTGCTTACAGCCTGAAGTTGCGATTGCATAGGCAAAAAATACCCTACGGTTTTGCACTCAACTCTAATTATTTGTATTCAAGAATTTCATTTAAGTTTCTCTAGACATTTTATGGAGCGACATGACAAATAAGTTAGAGGGCATTGACATTTTTGAAATTAAGGATGATTTATGCAAATATATGCGATTATCTATGGCAATTTTTTTGGCCGTCGGTCAAAATCTGGATTGGTAAAAATTAGCTACTTCAATAAAGTCGGACTTCAATCAAGAAGCACTTTTATTGGTAATTTCAGTACGAAGGTCGGGCCTTAGCAACACCAGTTATATTTTCCAAGTTTATGGCCAAGCATTCCCACTTTATATAGAATTTATTATTAAAAAGTGATTTAAAAACCAGCCCTGATCGCTAGAAACTTTTATCATAAGGATCAAAAGCCTGTTGCTTAGTTTTATATGGTTTAACCTTGTTAGTGTTTGCCAAAGTTCAGATTCAAATCCCAGGCTATCCAAAGCTGGGGTCGTTTAATGAATGGTTGAGGTCAGATGGCAATGAAAAAATACTCATCTAAACCTTCCACATTTTGTTTATAGCCCTTTAAAAAGAGATAAATGTTTACATACTCCTGTGTTTTCGTTGGAATCCAAACTTTTTGTAAATGATTTCGGATTCGCATTAATTCGGCATTTGTGTTCATTTGATTAGACTGAATAACTATCCACAAGCATTCAGTGTCACGATATTTTTGCTTTGTTTTCTTTACCACGCTTAATCGGAATAGAAATGTTATTGCTATAGAAATTGTCTGTAATAAGACCCTTGGAGCATTTGCAGTTGCGATCTTTTTATTTACACATCGCCTCTTAATTGCTTATAATGCTTCCACTTTCAAAACTTGAGAAAACTACAGGTGACTGAGCTTCCATTTATCAACGAATTCTTTTTTCGCTAAATAGACCAAGTTACTGCTCTGGTAACAGGCAACGTGCGGTGCAAAAGACTTATTTCTGTAAGACACGAATGCTCTATGTCAAGAAAACGCAAAAGGTCTCACTTTTAGAAATGACAACCCAAACAAAAACCTCAGTTCATTTAAAATATCTTGGTAAACATATGCTAAATACGAAAGAGTACTGGATACAAATGGGGCAACCTGTGAGAAAAAAATCTGCGTTGTCACTGGAAAAGTTTTGAGACGTGGTGACCGACGAAACGGGACGTTGTCAAACCATAAAAATAAAAGCAATTTATCAATTTTTCCAAGAAAAAAACATTTTAGGCCCATGGGAACAAAAACCGTTCTGCAGCTGAAAATGATAGGCTCAGTCATAAGGTATCAAATGTAACAAAAGTTTGTATAGGGGTAAAGCCCAAGACCAGCGTAACGATTTATAAAAAGCTGCCAACCAAAACTATGTCCTCGTATTCGAGGTAATTAGGAATTTTAAAGGCGTTAGATAAACATGTGCCGAGGTGCCGGACAAACTAGGCTGTAACATTCTCACCCGTTTTCCTAGCTGTCCCTTTTGTTTGAATGCTGTGGACACAACGCTGCAAACAGCCCCCAAAATAGCATGCGTTTTACGAGCAAGTTGCAAGATTTAACATATTGACTTTCATACATACTGGCCTTTATAATGCTGTTTTCGTTAGGCTGACAGATAGGATTCATGGTGCAGACTCCCAATACATAAATTACGCTTGTGTCCGCTACAAACACTCTCTAGACCTTTAGAACATATTCCTGATAAATTTGCCGGCATTCATATTATGCTCCACTTTCTCCATAAATACAAAAGACATTCGATGGAGTAACATGAACTAAGAGGGCAACAGTCGCATTCTCGCTGCGATATTAAACGAAATCATCAAATATGGCAGCTTCCCAAGATCTGCGGAACGCTTATGGACCGCTGCAGATGCAAATAGATCAACTAAAGGACGCGAGGATCGAGTATTCGTTTACCTTGGAAACTACAAGGACGTCGTAAAATTATGGACCATAACCAAGATATTGCCAGCATTACCTTAGAAATAAGATGCTCTTTGGCTAGTATTATAACCTTTAACCTGACCAGCAGTCGTGCGTCAAAGGTTGGGTATTAATACTCCATAAAATCATGGAATTATTGACACGATCGCTACCATCTGATGACCGCAGGAGAAAGTCGAGTGACTGCGACTGGGCTACTGGGCTATGTAGATACTCACATCGAGAGACATTCAGGGATAATCTTAGCAATAAACCACTTGATGATGCATTTAATGTGTTAGACATGTTGAATTATTCCGAGTAAGTCAGTTCATCCCGTTTATTTTCCAGCATTTTTCCCTCAGTGCTTCCGGAGGGTGCCAAGAAAGGCTCTGACATGCACTTCATATATTGAAGGGAAACAAAATGTTTCAACTTTCGACGAAGTCAAGTTTAAGTCTGTTTCAAAGAAAAATTTAAATGACCTACTACGCAGTAACAAAGAAAAAACAGATTGGAAACGCAAATGTTCTTTGACATGTTAACCACGGAATGTGAGAATTTTTGACTTTATACCAACCATATTACATTATCCTGCATCAATTGCGGAAAACACTGCAATGCTAGCCACTAGTTATTGCAATCTTTGAGCTGTGTGAATAAAAATTTCCATAGTCCTTGGGAATGAAAAAATGGCAGCGCTTGTGGCCAAAGATAACAAAAATTTTGGAAAGGTTGTGATGCCAAGTAAAAAATATACTCTTGCATGCTTCTTAGGATGAAACTCATTATGTGTGAGCCCAGGGTACTCTTTACTAGCAGAAGCTGGGTAATATGTTCAGCATTACATGAATTTTGTTCATTTGAAACGAAATCCCAAAACTAGGAAGTTTAAAGCGTTTATAATTGACCAATGCGCTTCAAAGTTGGGGGTAGTTGACATACATTAGGGAAGATATTTGTTACTAAAATCAGCTGTTGTACAACTATTTTAAAAGTACTAAATGCCAGTTCGTTTTTGGAATAGCTTGAAATTTACATGAATAAAATTGAAAACCTTGTTTGGGTGCTTGGAGTTGAAATTTTGCACAAAACCTCCAAGTTAACCCATGCAGCGATCAGATTTGTTTTTATCTTCTATCTATCCAGAATGCGGCAAGAAATATTTCCTCAAATGGTTTTAGCTACGAGAAAACCTAAAACTGGCGTCACGAAGATTCAAGTATTTAACAATGGAACTGGTTAAAATCAAGTCTTTTAATTTCGAGTGTATTAACGTAGTATGTTGTATTCTTGTTCAATTTTTATGCCCTCCGCTGGACTGGCGAAACCGTAATGTCTACTTTTTGATACATCCCGTGGAACCCTCTTACTTATTCGAGTGATAATAACCGCTTACCGAACACGTGTTAACATGAATTTGAGGACCTGCATGCGTGTTACGCGATAACGTGCTTTCAACCGAGTCAGTTAATGCACTCGCCCCCATTTCCATTACTTGGTCCGATCAACGGATCAGTGAGATCATTGTAGGACAATTTTAATACATTATACATAACTTCACGCGCAAACCACCATTGCGCCGTTGCTTGGGCTGTGGCAGCTCTCCAATTTTGCAATCCAGAATATTTAGCTATGGTTTTGGAACAGGAATAACTTACCAAACTCCTGGTTTGAGCTCTTATACTTATATGCTACTATCTCGATTGTCTGACCGTTTCACTGCAAAAAACCACGATTTGGCAGATTTAAGCTGTCATGGAAGTTTCAGTCATAGGTGGGTTCCAGACACTACTCACAAGGATACTACACACTGTAACTTTCTTCAGTAGGGCTTTCATCTTAAGGTTACACCTATAAAAATATGGCTTCTTACTGACGTATAATTAAAGTACAGTGCCATGCAGTGCGTTCAAGAGGGTCGAAAACATCTTTGTTATGCAGTAGTGCAGGCTATGCTGTTAGGCGAATACGAAAAACGGAAACTTTAGGGATTTGTGGTGTCCTTTTGTCTGTCGCGGACACCTATAGAGTACCTCACGCGTATTTGTTCCACTCAGGCAGTATAGGGCTTAAGTTGACATTTTCTGATCATAATGTTCATGCTTGTGCACACTCACTTCCTTAAGGCCCTGTTCCAGTGATCTCTTTCATTCTAACTCTAATTTGCTCAGCTTTCACACGAAATCTGCGAAACTATCTGGAAACTTCCTATTCAGATTTAGGTCAAATTTCAGCAACCCGGAAAAAATATGTGCAAGATCCCAGACATGGCAACCACGTAGGAAATACTGACTTCCGAAAAGCCCTTAGATCACGCGTTTTCTTATTTACGAATAAATGCAAATGGTTGAGTTCCAGGAAATTGCCTAAGCAAAGTCGAAGTCTGGTCGATAACCGGAACAAATAGTCTGAAAGCTCAGCATAATAAACAAATTTAAGTTTGGGATACCCATATGTGTTCCCCTCTTCTTTGTTTGTTAGACCTTTTGAATATCTACTACTTGTTGCCAGGCAGCCACCTGCCAGGGCCCTAGGTTCGAGGTAAAGACAAAAGGTATTTGGTTGCTTGCCAGGTATCACCAAGGACAACAACTTCTGAATTCCTCTGCGCAACCAGCTCATGGTAATGCTTTTAGCCACATTAACTTTACTGATATCTCTGGGTATCTCGAAGCAGACGTACGAAGTTAGCCTTTCAAAATAGAAAAACATATGATGCTTTGTTTTCCTCGGAATTAACTTCGTCCTTTAAAATTACATAAGAAAATTAGAACCAAATATATAGAATGTTTTAACAAATTTTACTCTCAGTTTAGAATAGACCGCAGACCATACTAAATTAGGAGAGGCATCCAGGTGACCAACCGTAGCACCGTAAAGGTAAGTAGAACCCTGAGCTCCTGAGCCATCCAGATTGTTGTCCAAAAAAAAGAATGGCAATATCATTTTTATTTACAGTAAACGGAAAGTGAGGTGAGTAGCTTTATTTCCTTTCGGAAGGCCCGTGACTTAATTCTGGTGGCATTATTGTCTTATAAGAAACATCAACGTACCAATTATGCATAAATATAAAGAGTAAAAGAGCGATTGTCCAGTTTAGCCAAAGTGAAGAAGCGGAAAATGCACAAGGGTGTTACATTCTGACAGATTGTCTGACGTCACCGATAAATTTCTATTGTTTTCAAATAGTGATCATTGCATTTTCCTAACCTGCTCACGTATATCGATAACGCAACGAAGTACGGGAGAGCACTTATTATGTGCCATGCACTTATAAAATGGAAGGACCTTTTAGAGGCCTTGATTGGAAAATCAATCGAAAAGACATTAAATTGGACTTATATGTGGAGCTTGCCGTAAGTATAAAAATATTCATAGTCAGGTAACTACGTTTTTAAAAATGGACGATAGTTCTCTTAGAATTTTGATTCCAGGTTTCTTGCGTGCCATCAATGTAAAATAAGTAAGTAAATAACTTTTACAGCTGTTTATTTCAGTCTTGCAGTACTGATCCAGAATGATTGAACATTCCTTAGTATTCTGATAAAGTGTTATTTGAGATAACAGTTATAGCTGCAAATGTATATTTACAGTTGTACGCAATATTGTGATGCTACGATAAAAATGGTGCTTAGTTTTTTACTTTTGTAATGAGCACTGATCGGGCTGGACTTTGCACCTTTCAGAAAACCAGTTTCACCTGAAAAAACTGAAATACTACAGTCATGGTATTATAGAAATTTTACCAGACGTAGAAAATTGGCATACTGCTTGATGATCCATCTAAGTTTACATAAGATCAGCAAGAAAATGACTACAATGAAATTCAAATGGTTGCGGTTCCTGCATTCAGCTAACTTTCCAAATTGCTGTTCTACTTTCCTAGATCCTAAGTGACGAGAGAACTGGGTGTCAATAAATCAGAAGCGCAGCCCAACATAAGAACGCCAGAGAAACACAGATTCATTTTACAGAGAAAGAGGTGTGGTAAAACATGCCGCTCACAGCTGTCAGAAAGTACATTTGAAGGTCCTCAGATGAATAGGAAGTGACTTTGGCTTTAGTCTCACTTATTTTGAGGGCAAATGAATTCGAAAACATTCTCGGCCGCACCTTCTGAGAAAGGAATACTGCAAAAAATCTTCGAACGTAACGTTTGTATCCCGCACTTGTTGGCTTATGGAATAGTCATAAAATTAACGATTGTGTAGTAAGGATTCCAAATTCAGCTTATCAAATTCAAATTTAACTGCTTGAGTGCAGTAAGCTTCAAGACGTTTAAAAATCCATCGGGACGTTTGTTAGACAGGATTAACTAGATGTTTATAATTTTCGAAATCCCAATGAATTAGAAGGTGATCTTGGTTATAGCCTGGAGTTCAAAATTTATTGCGTTTACCTACTGTAGCCAAGAGATCATTATTACATGCGTTTAAACTGTTGTTGTCAACGGAATTCCTTGGTAACCCGACCGTATTTCGACTTTTCTTTGGGTTGATAATTGTTCTGAATAAACACCCATTTAAAAAGTCAGTCTACGTTTGCAAGCATAAACGGAATGAGGATGTCAGTCCCTCTATAATACTCCTTTCTTCCTGGTTATCATAAGTTTACCAACCAAATCGTATTTTTTAAAAAATCAAGGTTTTTTGATCGTTTTTCTTAATATTATGCATACCCTTTCTATTTGCTACAATATGCCTCACCGCACGTTGGCTTTGGTTTGGTCTTGCAGAGAAATTCGTCAATTTTAAACTAAAGCTTTGTTCAAGGCAAGCCATATAGTGTCTTTGTGTTAAGCAAGAAGTGCAAAGGGCATGAGCGACTCAAATTAAACTATAATGATATGCACTTCTTGATATGCATTATTCAGGGAATGAACTACCCCACTGCTCATAAATTAGCTAAAACTTACGTGCAAACGCTCCCTAACCAATTCTTGTCAGGTTCATTAGGCAAACTCAATTGTTATATCTGATGAATAGTGCGAGTGATATAAGGTAAGAGACAATATGAATAAAGGAAAGTTAAATGAGTTACGAAATTGGGCGCGTTTCTGGAAAGTTTACGTGACATCCGTTTCAGTAGGCTTTGAGCAGGTATTCGAAAATACTCCACATTAAAACCTAGAGAAATAAACCTGTTGTTGTGAGAAATGCTTTTATATGCTTCTCCAAATCTCTTGACCATTGGGCATGCAATATTATGTTGCCTCTCAAAACTATAAAGGATAATCTTTAAAGGCCACCTTTTGCACAATTAAAATTTCGGACTTTAAGGAAAATGATAGCACATACTCCTTTCAGTCCATTTAACTTTTAGCTTCCCTGCGACGATCGTTTTATGTCAAATGACACATTTCAACCATGTAGTTAAACACCGAGCGTAAAAAATATTTTCAACTGCTTTACAGGAAAATTTTACAATAAACTTTCTAAGGCCTATAATCGGTTTGGACATAACAAGAGAAACAGCTATTATCTGCGTTCTGCCAGCTTTGTGCAGACGAAGGCTTAAATGGCAATCGGTCATTTTGATTGGATGTTAAAAATCCCAACTTGAAATCGTGACTGGATCCTGTCAAATGAGCTCTGAAAGCTGTTGCCATTCCTCCTCATCGCTGCTACGCTGTCGGCCGTCAGCGTTCGGAGTTATCTCCTGGTTTCTCCAAAGTATTTGTTTTGTCCGAAACCGCGTCAGTGACGGCAAACTTTTTAGCATAATTAACTCACTGCATGTGGAGACACTAGTCTGATCGCCAGCAGCCAAGTCGTTAACGCATGAAATTCCATCACCCGCGGATCAACTCTGGCCATTTGGTACGGTGATACTAACAGTAGGAATATTGCGTAAACACATGCTCCCCCACGTGGCTAATTACTCTGCCCAGGCGAAATCCAAACCGAGAATATAGAGGGAAAGTGAGCTGGCTGCTGACACACTTTTCACCTCTGGTAAGAATTTTGGTCTCATTAAACCTAAGGGTGTTTCCTGCTCTGATCTAGTGAACTGTGACATGTGACCAGAAGTTCTTCCTCTTCATTGTTGCTGAATGTTCGGCCACCCACTTCCGAAGTATTTCTCCAGTTTTTTTTCAGAAGCAACTGCTTTGTACACAAGAGCACTGAAATTCAAAAACGGCTCCAGACGTTTCCTGCCGCAACAGTGGGGCCTTCGACCTCATGCCCCAATTTTTGCCTCCGGACTGTGTTTAATCCCAACTCTAAAGAACGTGCCAAGCCGTTTGAGGGCTTCTGAGACGTTCTGCATGCATGGAAGCGCCCATTAAAAATGTAGAACCGATTAGATTTGGTCTATTCTCGGCTGAGTGTACACAGGTTGGCGAAGTTTCATGGATAGAAATTTGTTCCGAGCACATGGCGAACTAATATAACTCAACGTACTCGTGTTGTTATTCATAGCAGGACATCTTGACACACCGTTTTCTCACCAGTAATTGGCTGTAATTACGGCTCTTTGGTTCACTGGCATTAGTGATTAGCACTTGCGTTACATTTGTTCTATTCCTGAACACTCCAGTTTTAATGCTACCGTAATAGTTGCGTCAGACCTGGACAACGATTAAAGCCAGTTGGTTGGTTTCTGCCACCTCAGTTATATCCGGGAGATGACGTTCAAAGTTATGTTTTCTCCTGACCCAGTTCATGGGCGCTGAAGGTGAAGTTCACAACTTTTTAGCACCGTCCTGGCTCCAAAGCCCAAAATCACTGAGCAAATTTTAGTTGCTTTCATTCATTTACAGTTTTTACCGTCGATTTAGAGATACTTTTCCGACAGAACGTCCTAATCGCCAGATCCCGATGGAAATTAGTAGTGCAGAACGAGACATCAAAAAGTACCTAAAGCTCGCTGTGCTGTAGAACTGACAATAGTAATTGAATCAGCATTAAAAAATTGAAGATGCCGAAAATACGACTTTCCGCACCCCCTAGCCTCAAGGACCTTTGCTAATGTGATAGCCTGAGGAGTAACCCTTCTTTGTGCAATGTAGGAATGTCATTTTTATGAGCTGTCGTCACGTGTCAGTCGAACGATTATGTGAACTTGAGTTTTTTCTTACCGAAAATGCCCCATTCGCTTCGTTTGTCAGCAGTGTTAAGGGACCAATTTCACATAGGAAATAGACCGGATGATCCTCCAATAGGTCCTTAGATTTCCTCAATTTATCTGTCATATCCATTGAAATGGTGGAGCATCCCTGGACTGTGTGCGAAATAAAAGGGTCTTTTTCAGTCTTGAGTTCCCTTTATACACCATACTTGACTTTTGGAAGTACTTTGAGCGACAGTTGAGCCATGAGGTGGGACGAAATTAGGCTTCAAATAAAGTTTTTCCTTTCGTTAATTGCTGCCGCCTGACCGTGGATTGAATCCACTGCTGCAATCATCTTGAAAGATTTAGCATCCACTGTGTTCAATGAGACATCATGCCTGGAAACCTAAACTTGTTCTTTTGTCCGCTACTATAAAGACATTTGATTCACCTGTTTGCTGTTCTTGGATGACACTGGACAAAGGAGCTTAAGAAACGACCTGCAATACTAGTTTATTTATCGCTTGCCCTCAGCGGTTTCATTTGGCCACCCCCTTATACCATTTAATACCGTTATCGACCAGGACCTCACAGCATCTGGGTTTCTTTTGTCCATGCTTACATGATACCTGCGAATCATCGCGGGCCAATCCTGATAGAGTTTGCAGTGTTCGAATACCATGTTGATCATGGAGTTTTACGAAACGCATTTCGGCACCAATTCGTAGTCAAGATACCGGTAGAGAAATAGAATCAGCGCAAAAGTAGAGACCTCATTACCAGCAAGGCTTTTCCATCGTCGGACCGATTGAAGTCAGTCGCGATCAAAGAGCTTATCGGCGAAAGGTCAAATGCGAGTTCCAAGCAGCATTCGAGAAGAAGGGACCACGATCTAACAAAGGGCAACTATCTGTGAAAGATATCGGGATCACTTATTTTCATGTGTACCGTGGTAGAGAGCGTGTATTCTACATGGTCCGTGTCATTTGTGTTGTAATTTGAAGCTGTCTTTGGGGATGAATCAGGTGAATAGATTTCTTCTTTCAGCAATCAGGTGTATTTCTTCTCAACTGCTTCCTGGATTTTGCGAGAACGGACAGTATGGTTTAAATTATGTAGGAATCTGAAAAATCATATTTGAGCTGGGTTTGTTTTGAAGTACAGTGTGTTACCTAACGCATTAAACTTGATGACAGAAATTTTGCTTATCAATTTTAGGCGTCTAAAACATTCTGCACTTTATTTATTCATCTAAAGCGCTCCAGCAAATGTCCCTTTTGCATTTCTAATGAGTTTTTATTTACTTTACGAGTCCCACTGTTAATTCATTAATACAGAAATTTAAGTTACCGTATATTCCGGCAAATTATGCTGCTAATAACTATTTTGAGACTTAGTTTGCGCAAATGCGATTGTTTTGCTTTCAGAAAAGAGCAGTTGAAAACGGAGAATTTTACCCAAACCATTGCTTTTTTCATGACTGAACTGTAAGAACGAAGCTGTGAACAATCAGCTTATTTTGAGTAAATCAGGTACTAAATCGGTTTTTATATGTCCGATTCGCAATCCTGCCCTAAGGTGCTGAAGCAAAAACTACATGAAACCATTTGTTAAGCATGCTGATATTGTCATGCTGTTCGAGAATACATTGGGAAAAACTGTCAGACTGATGACTATCAAATTGTCAGTTAACTTATTGAACAAACTTTGTACCTGTGTAGTTTCTTCTTATACGTAAGTTAGAAATGGAATGCATAAAACAGTAACAGTTTGAGCAGTATTTATGTGCCCTTTTCTTTGCTTTCATAAGTGTAGACCGAAGTCCAAAGTTAACAAAGATAGCAAAACTAGCTATAATATAAAGAAAAAACGTAAGTTCCTACGTTTGCGGAAGATAAATTATCGGTTCTTTTCCCGGATCGAAAAATCTGCCGACCAGGCCAACTGTTGGCTTTATCATGTACAAATGCAAAGTGCGTAAATATTATTTGACGGAATGCTGTATTAGAACATTTTTAAAATAAATCACATGTTCGAGACCGTTTTTACTTGATCGAAAGTATATTTGTTGTCGGCTTCATTGTGGGCGTCCAATTTTCAACGAGTTTTCAGGTTTAGTTAAGTGTGTGACCAAAATGAGCATCTAATTGATAAGAAACGCTAAAGCACTCACTGATTTGGGAAATGCTTTTCTGAAAATTTTTATTTTGATCGTTTTCATAAGCACATAACACAGAACCTATTTTTGTGGGCAAGCAATTGATTGCCCTGAAAATCTTAAACCATTCATTGATATTTCATGGACAGTCCGAAACCCAACTGCACATAATTTTGAGGCAAGAAAAGCTGTCTTAATATACACAAAGTAGTATGCTTTCTATTGCATCCACCGATTATATTCATTTTTAATAGCCACCGACCGGTCTGTATTCATGTGGCTTTATGAAAATCAAACGAAATCCTCTTTGCCTTGATCAAAGACATTTCGGGAATACCATACGGGACTGTTACATCGATTTCCTACCTCTAACATTTGTTAACACATGACAGGACATGATACATTTTACTTTGTGCCGGACTTCATACAATACTAAGTCTGGGAGTATATTTACTTAAAATAGATTAAGAAAAAATAATGTTTTAAACATAACTGTAATGCACCTTTTTAATTAGTCAGTCTTGTATGGAAAACACTCATGTATTTCGCAAACCTACGTGAAATTATATAACACAAATTTTGCGGTTTTCCCCTCATTCACTTATACTTA
The DNA here is from genome assembly GCA_017591395.1 of Schistocephalus solidus. Lineage (NCBI taxonomy): Eukaryota > Metazoa > Platyhelminthes > Cestoda > Diphyllobothriidea > Diphyllobothriidae > Schistocephalus > Schistocephalus solidus. The sequence goes on along the minus strand of WEDG01006253.1, from coordinate 250,398 downwards.
CTTACTTTTACTTAATTTGCGTTTTCAGCTACTCGGATGTCATTTATTATTTGTTTGCTGTTTTGGTGAACGCCGTTGCCCTGTTTTCTGATGGGCCAATTATTTTGCGTGGCATGTTTCCTCAATAAGATCACATACTCTACATTAATGTGATGACAAAAAATCTAGTCACATAAAATACTTTTGGTTGACTATGCTGTTTAGAACATATCGTATCTCAGAAAGACTACGGTTTATATTTAAAAATCTTATTAACCCAATGGATTCTCCGAGAGATTGGTTTGCAGGCATGTTAAAGAAGCCCGAATGTCTACGAACTACTGTGTCAAACATCACATTACATCTCCGCTATTCGGTTTTTCGATCCTTCATCAGGGAACACAGTAATGGCGTGCAACAGTCACGGCCGCAAATTATAATTTACTCAACGCGAGCGGGGCAGCAAGAGTAACAATGAAGCGAGGGTCAGATTCAACCCCACAGTCGGCATAGGCAATCTACGCATCAATAACAAATGCATTATGTACTGAGAGCTGTGCACAAGACTTTGCGGCCTCTAAAGATGGAAAGGGAAATCACTACTCCAAACGCCAAACAGCCAATAAACCCATCCCAGTGAATGCCTCTCCTTATTTGAAATTATCAGTAGGTCTTCTTGCTGATGAAAGCAGTTCAGTTATCCTGGCCCTCAAAATACTTCGGCCTCTGGACCATATACAACCGCCTTAGCTAAATTAACTATAGAAGTTCAAAGGCGCAGTTTAACGAAATAGAGGGCATTTTATATAAACTCAAATTGGAGACGTTAACTGCTATCGATTAATTCAAAAAGCGATGGACGATGGAACCACCAGGTAGTTATGTCCCAGTTTTGTCACACATTGAAGGATTGTGCGCATAGTAGAAACTTTTCTGTTAAACGATAGAGTCATCTCGGATGACAACAACTGGCTTAAAACGCCAACTTCGTGCCAGACACGTGCCGTCTATGAGCCTACGTTAGAGCACGCTGGTGATGACTTCATGCCATGACTAAGACATCTTCAAATCATAACACCTGCAGTATTTCATAATCACCGGTGGCGGGCGTCTGCGTGGGAAGCTTGTGGGCTGCGTATATTCAGAGAAGCATGTGCACATACAGCCCACAGCAGTGCGTGAAAAAAGATTAAGAGAAATTTGGCAGGGCAGAACACTTAACGACTATCAGTTCTAACCTGTTGTGACAAGTGCAATCAATGTGCGCTTAGGGTTTAACGGGATATCACCAAGCGTCTTTTAAGATTTCACCCAGAATTATTTTGTGGTTTCGGCAAAATAAATACTTTAGATGTTGTCCTCTAGAATAATTTACGCACATTTATGAATACGGCATGAGGTACACATTTCCTCCAGTTATATTGGGAAGTCTCTCAAGAGGAACAAAACAGTATCTTATGTCAATGTACCGCCTTCGTTCGGTAGGGGTGACAGCTTTCCTCACTAACTTGTATCCTGACGGTAAAAGTGATGATTAGTACAAATCCTCTTGTAAGTTATCTGCATGTAATCCTATTTAGATGTGCTGTTTCACGTTTTCCTCGACATCCGCAATGCTAGAATTTGGCTTCTCTCCTCTGCCAGTTATTGATGGATCGCAACCGAATCAGCTTATAAGAATAGTTAGAAAATTCCCGGATTAGTAGTGCAAACAGAAAGGATTACCGACAAAGGGAGACTGCTGATAATCTCCTTCTGCCTATACTACTAGTCGCTGTGTGACTGCCTGCGGGTCTCTACATTGGACAAGAAAGCACAGCGGGATGAGCAGATCCCATAAACGAATTGGTGAACGTATTAACAAACTACGCTTAGAACTAAATTGTCAAGAAAGTTCTTGGGATTTTGATCAAAACTGAGAGTATTAACCTGTAACAAGCTTCATTTAAAAGGATTTTTCTGCCAAAGAATTGTTGCTTAGCAAAAATGAATACTTTATTTGCTACTATCAAATGTAGTCACTTAAATTTCGTTTTGCGTTGAATATATTAATGCAGGTTGCAGATCCCAAACTGACATTTGTCTCAAGTATGTTTATAGTAGTTTGAATTAGGCCATAACCATACCCTTACGCAGTGGATTCTGGTTTTTAACATAAGGGAAAGTGGGTTCATATCATTAGGTCAAAAACATTAGATGAAAATTCACCAGTTTTAGGTTTTTAAAATAACAAACGACATTTGGGCTAAACTAAAACAAACAGGTATATAAGTGGTCCTCTTAGCTTTATTTTTTTGTAATTTTGCAAGAAACAAGAATACGTTGGGATAATGCAGCTTAAAAGAATTCTGAAAAATAAAGAAATAGAAACCTTAATTTATGGACCTTATTTCCTTTTAGAATGCTTTTTTATTCAATTTTGACGTTGTTGCTTTTCGATACCAACATCAAATACTTTTGGCTGACCGTGCTGTTTAGAACAGATCGTATCCTAGGCAGACTACAGTATATAGCTAAAAATCTTATTAAAATGTATATTCCGACAGATTGGCTTGCATTCAGTTCAAACGAGTCTTGGACGACTCGCTAGTCAACTGTGTGAATAATCGGTTCACGATACGAGATAATTTTTTAATCTTACTGACAGGCATTACGAGCACGAAGGAATTTTCGAATGTTTAAGCTATGACTACGTGTGCAAAGTTTCATTTTTTTTCCTAAATAAACTAAACCTGACTTTGTTTTAAGTTAACAGACAAACAGCTTTCTAAAAGGTTGGCCTTGAAAAAAATATAATAACAGGAGAGTTAAAAAGAGGAATTCAGGTGGATTTGCACACCAAGACTTACAGCATCTCCGCTTCTGATCCAAGTAGCTGGAAAATATTTGTGGTTGAAGGGCAGGTTATGTCCTCATCATTCCTTTTGCATTCTACGACATTGCCTTTGCATCTAAGCTGTCATCATATCTTGGAAGGTTCGGTCTGATAAATAATTGTCTGTCTGTGACACTTGCTGCCCTTTGAGGGCCGTATTCTCCGGGTAGCCACCGGATCAGCCTGCGATAAACAACTCTCAGCTGAAGTAGTAGAACTCTGAAGTTGGCAAAATACTTAATCCGAGAATCTGGCAAAATCAGGTCCTTATGAACCAAACAGTTTACTTGGGAATAGGCAGCAGATGATCTATACAGTAATTGTCGGATGCAATAGACTTTCCTTTAACACTGAAATATATGTTAGCATCTGTGTAAATTTACCTTTATTAGAAAGGCATTATTATCCTCATGTGTAAAGCAGTATTCGTACGCGAAGCACTTACATATTAAATCATAATGCTAAGACTTTCGTGGTTATCCTCACTATTGTGTGCAGTCGATATTTGCATCAGACAGCAATACGACAGTAAAAACTAAGTCAATCCTACTTTTAGGTCGTTGTGCGAAGTTTTGCCAAACTTTGAAGACTTTTATGGCATTAAGTTTAGACGAAGCCTTCGAGAAGGAATCAAACAAGTCACTATCGATTAATAAGACAGAAAACTAAGAAATAGGACAGTCGAATTATTTCCATCTGCGCAGCTGAAAATACACAACTCAGTGGCTTAATAAAAAGGATCTCATTTCAGAACGTGCATGAAACAACTTTGAATACTGATTTGCCTTAACCACAAAGGATAAAGGGAGTTGAACAAAAGAAAAACGGTTAAAAGGCCATGTTTCTTTCTATGCTTGTTTTGATTTAAATTAAGGTATCGCTTGCGATTGGAAAACTATACAGAGATTCCTCTGAGAGGAACGCATATAATGAGAGGAACTGAAAGTTCCTCATTTTTGACTGCGCTTTTGTTTAGTGGGAGCCTGATCGATTGCACTATACACGGAGGGGTGGTCCGTAGATTTAGCATTCGACGTTGGCTTCAATGCCAAGAGAAGCACGACATTCATGCACCAATCCGAGCACGCCTTGCACTTACCAGCCTGCTGTAACACACACACACACACAGTTATTCGTGTATATTTTGCGAGCAACCAGTTCGTCTTACACGTTTAACGAAACCTTTACAATGTACGTGAACAACCCGAAAATCTTTCCTGAGGCATTGGAATGGCTCGGAGGCCGAAACACTATCCATCAAAATCCGTTCTCTGCTCGCAATGCTATGATTTGTCTAACGGACATGCTTGAGAGAAATGCTCCAGAGCCCGTAACTTTGGAGATTTTCGGCGACAAATTCATAATCAGACCGCAAAGATCTGTAGCAAGAGACTTTGATTTGGACGCTATAAAAAACGTTCACATTTTCCCTACTCACGCGGAGTATGCAGTATTAGAAATTTGCCCAGAACAGGGTCATTCTCGTCTGGAGGTATTGAAAGGTTTCAATGAGCATGTCATCAACAGCGTTCAAGCCTTTCTTTCAGGTGTTGAAGGTCACTTGCCGAAACCGTCTGCCCCTAAATATCGAAAGTCACCTTCACCCACGCCTGAAAGGGAAAAGAACCGTTCTTTCGTCGAATCCTACACCGAAAATGAATCTGAGCGCCCCAGTATCACGGAAGATGAAGAAAGAACGCCCGAATACCAAAATGACGACGGTTATGAGGAGGTTGCTCAGCAGCTGATTAACACAACTCTGCAGGAAAGCGTCTCAGCTCGAGAGAGCGAAGAGGAACGTGCACTAGAGCGGCAACGTGAGATAGAACACAATCAAGATGGCTTCGTTGATCGAATGTCACCGCAGAAGGAGGAGGAAGAGGATGAGCGGTCACAAGCCACTACATCTTCAGTTTCAGATAGTGCAGATGACGACGCACGTGAGTTTCAAAGGCAAACGAGAGACATTTCACCTCAAAATGTCACGAAGACACCAGAGATTTCGAGCGATGACCATGAGATAGAGATGAATGGAAAAGAACTAGTGTTTCAGGTACACCCTGGAGAAGAAGTATGGAAGAAATCTGGCAGGAAGATGGGAAAACCAAAGCTTCTGGTTGACCTTGTCGACATGGACAAAATTTGTTATAAACACACAAAAGACGATGGCCGACTTTATGTGGTCACGAAAAAGACTGATAATATTGCACGCATCAAACCTCTTCATAGCGATATCGTCCTCTACGAGAAACGACATATGCCAAAGAAGTATGTTGCTCGACTGTATACGTAATTTGGGGTTTAAAAAACCTTCTTATGCCAAACATGGCCTTTGTCATAGATTTTACTATTTATACTTACTGTGTGCGTACTGAGGTATACAATTGCAGTTATTTTTTATGCAAAATTTGTGTATGCTTCATGCTTTTACAAAATCTGTAAAACTTCATTTTGCTTTGAAAAACATTCCTTTTATCTAGGAAAATACACTTCTTCTCATATAAAGCTTAAAACACATATCACACTCTGCAAGGCAAAATATTTCTCTCCAACAGCTTTAATGAAGGTCAGTAAATTGGAAAATAGGGAGAGGCATCCGCAGCTGACTTGATCCAAAATGACTCATTGCAAGTTAGCTAGTACTCTTTATCCAAAGAGCAATTCTTCTGTGTTATAAAATATCAACTTATCTGAAATGGGAAGATACAGATCTTGTGAAAAAAGGAAAGTAGTTGCCTCAGTTTATCAGATGGTTAACCCTCCGAGACAAAAAGCTAAATGCAATTTTTGCATGAAGATGCTTTCTTTTAGCTATTGATTTGGTAGTGCATGGCTTCGAGAGAACCAATACAGGAAGTTTTATCTAAGCTGATACCTTGCGGAAATTTGCAAACACTATGACAACTGTTGGAACGATAAACATGTTGAATTCGTACACAGGTGTTCACACTTTAAATGTATGGTCACTGTCGATTAAACTAGCCAAAGCAACGTTAACTCGGTGCTTTTCCAACTTCGGCTGATATTTAAGTTATAATAAAACGTGGGCCGTCGCTCTTATTCAAAAATAAGCGTCACATTTACTTAAACGTAAACCGTAACTTCAGCTTGCCACGTTCTTTATTATCAACTGCCAACTGAAATTGCGGTTGCTGGAATACTTATTAGGACTAAAAGTTGGTTTCGAGCAGTCAAGCTACTACCCACGAAGATCTCGTCATCGAAAAAAAGAACAAATAATAGGTTATATCTTGACATATAAATAAATCTTCTTTGCCTAAGCATACAGATAGTTCTCAGTTTGAGATCAAATCTAGGTAACCAAAGTGATTGTGCAAATGACCCTAGGAAGCTCACAAGTTCCATAATACTGAGCTATGAGATCTAAACCTTGTGGAAGATTAACCATCGCAAATCGATATGATCTTCGGTACTTTGTGATACGACCTTATATATTTATCCACACTTAATTTAAAATAGTGGGTCTCAATCTTTTTTTCTGTTTGCTGACCTCCAAATTTCCTATCTTTTACAAAAAATCCAACGTTTTAGAGAGGACAATTTAAATAATACAGAGTGCAAATGCCCAAAGTAAGTATTTTTTAGTTGACCAAAAACCTTAAATTAGACGTTTTTTCATCTTTGCACTCTCAAAATGCAGTGAACTATACAAATTAAAATAGTTTGTCTTTTGACACCACTTAATGCAACAATTAACAGAAAACCACAGAATTAACGTAGCTAAAAGTAGTATCGTTTCTTTTGCTCACAGAAAGTTTTGGAAAACTGTAATTGGAAAATCCTTTGCTGCATTCTGAAATGGCATCCTTTAGTAGAAAATTATCGTGTAGCAAGGAAAATACACAAATTAGGTCTTTGAAGGTTAATATCGAAATAAACATTGTTTAAAGACATAACCAATTACTGCTTTCTCTGGCAACGCATCCATTTTAAAGCTACTATCAGCCGCCCATATAGTAACTCGCAAGGGTAATTTAAGGCACTTGCACAACATGGGTTCTCTATTTTCCATTCGTATCTGCACAACTGTTATCACCACTGTGGACACATTTTCATAAACCTCACAGTAGTCTCTGAAGTTTACAAAAAGTTTCCGAGTTACTGTCAGTTGAATTGATCTTCAGAGTACACACTCAGGATTTTGATTTTAGGAGCGAAACAGCTTTTGTCGGTATCCACACATATGTAAAGCAGCGAAATTATTTACTTAGTGCTTAAAGTAGAGGAAGTGAAGGCATCTTTTTAATATCCCTTCACTTGGAAATTGGAAAAAGGGACACCACTTTTCAGTTTACGAGTAGAACGTTTATCAGAAGCATCATAGACCAATAAAAGCAGTCACTTATATTTCGTTGTATCCTGTAGCCTTAATTGAATAAACGCTCTGAAAATGTTCCGCAGAATTTTATAACTAGCACACGAGAGTTATTCAAATAGAAGTTAATATAAATAAAATGTCCATCTGACAAAACCTTAAAAGGATAAAGGCTTGTAGCAGATCGAAACTGGACAAAAGTGTGAGTTCCGTTATGACTGGGATTTGGTATTGGGTGTTTATAAGATCAGAGACGTAGTGTCTTAATTGCCAGTCTCATCGCTGGTAGTCAATCCCTTAATTATTCCTTAGCCTAGAATATTGAAGTCCCCTACCTGCTGAACAGTCGAAAATACTAAACGCAGGACAATTATGGGTTTTTCTGAGGAGAAAAAGAATCAGCTATTGAAAAGTAAAAATGCCCACAAGAAGGATTGCTAATGGCCTAAAGCTCTGAAAAGCATAAGCGATCGTTTATCCTCAAAAGCCGAAGAACCCAACCGACAGCCAACTGTTTAAGGGGAGGGTTGGCGTGGCTGCTTCGTTTGTCTGACTGCGATCGTAAGTCCCCGGGAGGCTGCCTCGACGCAGTTGTGAATTTGACTACGATACTATTGCCCAGTTTATAAGTTGGGGTTTTTCCTCTGCTTGAGTCACCCGATGAATTTAGCCACCAGTAAGACCTATTCGCAAAATCGCATATGCCGATTTAGCTAGACAGCTTGGCGCATTCACTTGTCCCGTCATAGTCACGTTTACTGCTGCAATCTTGTCTGGGGGTCACTCAGTGTACAACATCGACCGCATATGTCAGACACCTGAGCAGTCTGAGCAGAGGGTATCGTTGCTGTTAATTCCAGTTTGCACGCCATACCGGTAGAAGGTCCACATAAACCCTCGTTTCTCAATGCCATTTCCTTCCTCGCCGTTGTTTTGTGGGCTGTAGGTGACAGATGACGCGTTGCTCGAGTGACATTGAATCCTGAGGTCACATTGCCTGGCGGCATAGCATTGGCTTTTACTTGTGCGCAATTCTCAGCGTCTGGCACCCTAATCTCATGTGGAATGCTTGGTCATTATGCGAATTGTCTGGCATATTAGAAAACACACGAGCCCACACAGGAATTGGTGAAAAACCCATAGATCAACACCTGCAATAGCGACCAACTTGGAGCAGGGTGTCCGTGCCAGAGAGTCATTAGCGACTGGCTAGGAATCGTGAAAATTCATTTCAGAAATGACGGCTTAATAAGAACTAAATCACTGCACCCTATTCTTTCAAATTGCCCTATTTGGATACGATAGCACTCAATTGATGAAGCGGCCAATCCAATTGCCTTCCAAAACAACCCAATCGTAGGAAAGAATAAACTTGGGCACCGTCGGGATCAATTTCATCTTCTCTGGTTTTTGAACTCGTGCCGGCGTTCACTGTACTAGGTAAAAGCGGCAAGAGAAAAAACAGCACTTGTAAGTAGTATGAGTTAATGAAACATCACTGGCGTCAGTCTGCAGCTGACTGCACAGAAATATGAGACGTCATCTGAGGCCCAGGCCTGCATAAATTCGCCGATTTTCTTGCTTCTGGCATTGACGATTATCATCATGGCTGCGAAATTAAACTCATGACTTGTTTCGGAGGTGTTGGCAGCTAGCCCTGATAATGCCTCACCCCGCCCCACATCCAGTTTATGTATGCGCGATCCGATCACGTGATCATGTGATGACATGGACAGTTTCGGTAGGATATTCGATACACTTCAACTGACTTCTTACTGGGACTTAATCGTTACTTGATCTCCAGGACGCTGCTGCGCATGGTAACTTTTGGCCGATGTACGATTCGACATCTATTTTGGCAGCAATGCACTCTTCACCTCTGAAACGCCCTTCATGTTCTTGATGTCGTTGATAGATTATGTCGTACAATAGATGCTGTTTCTTTTTGGATCTTTAAGGCGAAAACGTTGGCATTGGCTTATGAATGGCTTCTGACAGCCCTTCCGGATAATTTTGCAAAATCACTACAGTCGTTTATGACATTTATAAAAAGAATTCAGAGCTTTGGTAATTTTAATGCCACCGGACCTTCAGAGAATACGCCCATAACTTGGATTTTCCGCCGCTCATGTGTAGGGCGAAATAAACTAAAAATTCAGGTATGGATTCTTTTGATATCAGCTTGTTTGGAAATTGGACGAGACATCGTTTTGTAGCCTACGAGTATGCTAGTCACTTTTATCTGAAGCAGCATACACCAATAAATAAAGATATCAGCGCTCTCTTTTTGCTTGGATGATGCTGCAATGAGTTCGGTTCCTTTTGAAGTGTGTTCTCACGCAGCTCCGTGCGTGAGCCACCAGATTACTGCTGTATTAACTGAGAATCTGCACCCCCTCCTGTTTTATTTTATTTATTATTCATTATATGGTCTCTTCAAAAAACACATGAAGGAATGTCCGCTATTGCTCATTCTCTTTTTCTTTCGTTAACTTATATCTAAGAAGATGGGTTTGAGCCAATGATGGAAAGGCTGCATCGTGTTCTTTTAAAAAATGACAAGCGTGTCGTGTCTTTGCGCAAGTATTGACTATCTGGAAATTCTCTTTAGGAACACAGCAGCGATGCGTCTTTGATATATGGCGGAGCATGCACACAAGATGTGCTTATTCTGTTTGCACCTTTCGGTGGGCGAAAACGTAGGCATCGAAAAACATCATCGCCTTATACAAAATGACGCGGTTATTCATATCTATCCTGCCGAGTTTGGGTTGCGAAATCGTAGAACGGAAGTCAGAGTTGACTTAAAATTCAGCACTTCAGCAGGGTTGTTCGCTTTTAACAGAAATACCTTTTTCAATTTTGCGGAAAACACTTGTAAGCAGATAAGTGGAAATCTAATGGGTGCCTTAATCTTCGGTTTAGAGGCAGAACTGTCCAAACGGAGCTGGAAATTTTTCCTTTCACACGGCAGATGCTGTTTTGTTCACTACACGCTTGTCATTTTTTAAAAGAACATGATGCAGCCTTTCCATCATCGGCTCAAATCCATCTTCTTATATATAAGTTCACGAATTAAAAAGAGAATGAACAATAGCGAACATTACTTAATGTGTTTTTCGAAGAGACCATATAATGAATAATAAATAAGGTTAAACAGGAGGGGGTGCAGATTCTCAGTTAATACAGCAGTAATCTGGTGGCTCACGCACGGAGCTGCGTGAGAACACACTTCAAAAGTAACCAAACTCATTGCAGCATCATCCAAGCAAAAAGAGAGGGCTGATATCTTTATTATGTGGTGTATGCTGCTTCAGATAAAAGTGACTAGCATACTTGTAGGCTACAAAACGATGTCTCGCCCAATTTCCAAACTAGCTGGTATCAAAAGAATCCATACCTGAAATTTTAGTTTTTTTCGCCCTAAACATGAGCGGCGGAAAATCCAAGTTATGGGCGTATTCTCTGAAGGTCCGGTGGCATTAAAATTACCAAAGCTCTGAATTCTTTTTATAAATGTCATAAACGACTGTAGTGATTTTGCAAAATTATCCGGAAGGGCTGTCAGAAGCCATTCATAAGCCAATGCCAACGTTTTCGCCTTAAAGATCCAAAAAGAAACAGCATCTATTGTACGACATAATCTATCAACGACATCAAGAACATGAAGGGCGTTTCAGAGGTGAAGAGTGCATTGCTGCCAAAATAGATGTCGAATCGTACATCGGCCAAAAGTTACCATGCGCAGCAGCGTCCTGGAGATCAAGTAACGATTAAGTCCCAGTGAGAAGTCAGTTGAAGTGTATCGAATATCCTACCGAAACTGTCCATATCATCACATGATCACGTGGTCGGATCGCGCATACATAAACTGGATGTGGGGCGGGGTGAGGTATTATCAGGGCTAGCTGCCAACACCTCCGAAACAAGTCATGAGTTTAATTTCGCAGCCATGATGATAATCGTCAATGCCAGAAGCAAGAAAATCGGCGAATTTATGCAGGCCTGGGCCTCAGATGACGTCTCATAGTTCTGTGCAGTCAGCTGCAGACTGACGCCACTGATGTTTCATTAACTCATACTACTTACAAGTGCTGTTTTTTCTCTTGCCGCTTTTACCTCGTACGATGAACGCCGGCACGAGTTCGAAAAACGCAGACAACTTGTGCTCTTGTCTCTTAGATCGGCAGTTCGTCTGCTCTCCTTATAAATTTACAAAATGCGATCGCTCCAGTCGTTTACTGATCATTAGCTTTATTTTGCGACATTACATGTGAGAAGAATTGACTTTAAATATATGTCATATATTTCACATACGGGCCATGCAACACTAAACATTGACATGAACATGACGTAAGCCAATAGATTTGGGGTCGCTAAAATATGAAACCACTTACCAGCTAAATATGAGTATGATTTGGTTATACTGTTTTCTCTGGTTAGCAACCACGGTTTTGGTTCATCCGTTGGTTTTCAGTAGTGTTTTCTGCGCACTTGGTTAAAGATATTAAAATCTATTCTGATAAATTTTACAATTACACAGAAAGAAAATGCTTGATTTCTTACTCTTTCATTCTTTCTCTTTCATTCATTCCCGATTAGGATTATTCTTTTGAAGTCACACGAATGAGGTAGAACCATCACGACTGCTTAGGACATCTTGGCTTTGTTCACCAAATGGTTGTCCAGTCTTTGCTCCCTGGCTTATATTGGGTCTATGGTGAAGCAAATTGTAAAATTTGGAGCAGAAAAGATTATTTAACATCAGTTATCTACAGTATTGGGCATGTGATGATGTAAGAGTCAATGTTAATTCATGGATCATCTGTGGTAATTCGAGTTTAGAAGCGAAAAGTAAAATAAAGTGTACTTTGTTTCCTGTTTTCCGCAGAAATTTCCGTCTTTAATTGGTAAAAAAATCCAAATTTATAACTGCCAGACCTAAAACCGAAGCTGGAAGCAAAGGTGTGTTATCAAAAATGAAACCTGCATCTATTCAGGGAAGGGCTTAAGATTCATTGTTTTAATTTAAACTATAGGAATTTCTGCATGTTGAATAATCTCTAACTAGATTGAATATTATAGTCGCCAAGGGTTTTTTTGATAAAAACTGTAAATGTGTTAATGAAGCAGCATTAGATACTTGGTAAAACGTATCGTTCATTATCACTTAAAATGATGACATGCAAAAACTAAGTCTCTTAAGCTTTGGTATAGAATACTTATATTAAAGTTTTACGCAATCTATAACTTAAATAAGTAAACGATCACTTTATAAGTAATTATACAAGGCAGGAGCTAGCGCGTAGCTCGTACTCAGAAAAAGTTAAAATTATTGCAGTTGCCAGAGGATGGATCCATTTGGATAGTAATAAAAGCATCTTTAACACCGAAAGTTAATTGCAAATGGTTTTTAACCGACATAGAAAATGAGTTCAGGCTTAATATGAATCAATTGACCTTTGTTTATAAATCTTACTCTACTTGCAGAAACCAATAATCTCATCTTTCCAGATCAGTGGTATTTCAGATTCTTCAGCCTTAATGTGGCATCGGCAGTCTTAAAAGTCCTTTGTTGTTTACATTGGTTTTGTTGATTGCGAGGCTGAGTGCTGGTGCTAAGCCATAAAAACGAGGGTACTTCTGAGAGCCGTTATTATTATATTGCTCACTTTTGAAAGCCCTCATTGTAAATGGTAATTTGGACACCTTTAACATATCTATTCAAAAGAGTTCAATAAAGATAATTGTCATTTTGGAAGGAAATGCAGTGACAACACGCTCAGAATAAAGTACCAATCAGCTTTTACTAATTTCTCTTTTTGAATTTACCATAAAGTAATTGGACTTCTTTGATGTCCGTGAGATAAAATTTCTCAAGGAAATATTTTTCAATTAAATTCATTCAGACACCTTGTATAAACCACGTTGACGTTTCTGTTATCTCTGGTTCATACAGATTAGTTTCTATTGATAATAACTCCTAAAAGGTTAGAAAACCTCCATTAAACCCTAATACCTAGCGTGTGGTTTCCGTTCAGATCCATCTTTTATGCCATCAGTAACGTCAAAAGACAGAAGACTTTACTACATCTGTCTGTAATATCATTGTACTAAAACCCTACTTTATTATTCGAGGAACTCCGTGCAGCTTGTACTGCGTAGGCTTACATAATTTAATATAATTTTATATTTTAAATGGCTCAACCGATGCGTTTTGTGCAATTACTCAAATATTTTCTATTAAAAATTCGAGGAATCCACCCCTTTGTGTTTTTACATACTAAAGTAATTTTGAAATGAAGAGCTTTAACGTACATGAAAGAAAACTTTGATGGGCAAACAAACACCCATCTCAAGTACATTCTAAGAAGTCAATGCTAAAAAACTTAATGAACGACCAAACGTGTGCTTGCAGCCTCTTATTAATGGAACTTCTCAGAATTAACTATTGACTTAATTTTATGGCGACATTAGTGTACGTTCTTGCTTGCTCAAGTAAAAAATTATCGCTAACCGGAAGATCATTTTTTTACGCGAAGCTGATTAGGCTAATCTATAGAAGACCTCAACATATGAAATGTTCTCTACTGACTTTGTGTGCTTCAGTATTTAACGTCACGTGATCTGCCAACTGGCCTAACCTCACTTTTGAGGCAATAAATTCTTTGCCTTTTGAAACTTTTAAATTTCTAATTGTTTATAAGCCTGGCATTCTACGCCTTTACTTTATTTGATTTCCATTAAAATTGCATACTCAGCTCTATCATGCCAGCTGTTTTATCAAAAAACGTTTTGTTGCTATTGCTGGTCTTCTATGCACTGCCAATATGCTCGTTATCCCTTTCCAAACACAGAAGTAAAAATTGCAATGTTATTTATTGGAAAATCAAAATGAGCTGAGAGAAACAATTCAAAAAGCTCAAAGTAAAATTGAAAATCTTTCGAAATTTGAACATACATAATATATATTTTGCAATCAGCATTACCAAAACGATAGTGCAGATTCTCGGTTAAAGTGAAGGTTATCTGGTAATGAGCGTTAAAGTATTACTATGGTATTGTTAACAAGAAAAAATTACCTTGGGTCTTTTCAGATATCTTCTTGTATTAAATTTTACACGAAAATTTATACTTTTTCATAATATAAGTCCTTACTTCCTGAATGAGATCCTGCATGAAATTGGAAGAGCATAATGGTAAAGACAGCTTTGACCTTCAGTTTATTTACAGCGGGAAAGCAACTGAAACATTGACTAGTATATATATTTACTTTAACGTCTGTCCTACATTATATATGTTTTTTTTATGTGCCCAAATACAACACAAATACAATTCAGATGGCTGGTAGGATGCCTACTTGAGAACCCAGAATAAGGATATAGGGTAAAAAGTGAGTTCCAAGAAGTAGTTCAGAAAAGGAAGGCACAAGCAAGGGACCGAGAAGTTTCTTGGACTGACGTTATGGATTCTCATTTTTGCTTCCATTACCATTTTCTGCGATTGTCTCTGGTAAAAGTTTAGAGTGGAATCCGAAACGTTTAGCTAACAAAATTCTTGTTCCAACAACCAAAATCTAAATACCATTGGTCTGCCTGATTCTGTATCGATCGCAACAGAGGAGTCAGTGTAAACAAACACAGTCAACTCATACACCTAGATTAGCAGTTTTACGAAAATGGCATTAGGACTTTTTTCCTAACAGTCATTTTCAGCACATAAAGCTGAGTCCTTGTTCGTTCGATTAACATCTTTAAGTATGTACAAAATGGGCTTTACTAAGAAGAGGGCACCTGGAACTAAACTGCACTGTTTTCAACATATCTCTTTGGTAATTTGTAAACAACCGTTCAGCCAATGCACAGACTGCACAATGCACTACTGTTTTCCAGATATTAGAGAAGACCTGAATCTTATGAGACTGCTGCCTATGCTTCAAACCACCTTCCAAAACCGACCCTTGCGGGATCCTCAGATAAGGTGAATATTTTTTCTGTATCGAAAAACGTACAAGTGGCTAAACAGGAAATGCTTCATATCGGTAACCTACAAAAGGATACACAACATGCATTCAAAGAAAGTTTCACAAGATCCAAACTTCCAAGAATCGAGATTTACAAGGTTAACATATGGGCATAAGGGAAAGAAGCACAAAATATGCTCGCTAGGACTCTGCATAAGAGGGAAGTATTTGGCATCTAAAAAGTGTATCACTGGCCCGAGTCATTGCCCGCCTATACCGTGAATCGTTAAAGCGGCACATGCAAAGGAAACTTAAAAACATTCTACTGATTCGAAAAAGCATGGCGGATCCTGGAGTAGTCATATCAATAGAAAATGTAGCCTGAAACCCCAAAAGCACCTTTTTTTATCGAGAATCTATTTACTACTTAAGTTAAACTGCGAAAAGCGTTTGCCAAAATTGATATTTCCTTCAATTTCAGGAGGAATTCCACACTTTTCCCCAATGCTAAAAAAGGAGCCGAAGATTTGCTGAACGATTTTATGAGCTGTCCAATATTTTGAGAGGAACATAATAGAAAGAGCCGCATAGACTAAAAAAACCAATGATATATATTCCGTTGGAAAATAAAACATAGTCTTTATGTTTTTTATTCTTTTGGGTTGGCGAACGTATCTGCCATCAGAAGACATTTTTCTTGCACTCCAGGTTCTAGACCAATATGTACTGTAGATGAAACATTTCCACAAAAGACAACAGAGGCTGGAAGGGCCAGTTCCTATTCATTAGCCGTTATCAGTCAGTCCTACACAAGCCTAGGTGGTGAACCGACTGAGGCTTGAACCCGATAGCTTAGCGTTATACTTTTTACTAACAGGTAGCGGGTTGAGCCTCGGGTGGTGCACTGCCTGGGGTTGGGTATGACTGGCTGATGACGGCTAATGAGCCAGAAATGGCCCTTCCAGTCTCCTATGTCTTTGTTAGCAATGTTCACCTGCCTATCCTGTTAACCACGGTGCGGCTGCTGGTGGGACTCCAGAGTGGCCGCAAGGCAGGAAATTGTGGGTGAGTCTCATAAGCGATCGTTGAACGTTCATTAACAAAATGCAAACATGTAACCACCTGGACGACATAAACAATTTCAGGTAAGGAGACAAAATAACAAGATGTCTTGAATGTATATCAATCAGCTTTTTAAGCTCAGTTGGAAAATTATTACAGAAATTTGAACTGAAATGTGTTCGGTCAGTCAGATAGCCTCGTTGGCTAAATTAAGCATGTCAAATTTTCAGACGAAGGTGGAGAAGCTTTATTTCAAAGAATTGACTTCCCGTTAGTGCTTTACTTTTCAAAGCGATTAAGAAGCTGAATTCGGGATATTAGAGTTTATACCAGAAAACACAGGGGAAGGCTGGGTACAACTGAACCCCTCACAGCTGTGCCATGCAACGGCAGAAAATCGGTGAATCACGACATCAGGTTTTAAGATAGTACATGCATTGTCATTACGCTGAATTGTGGAATCATACAAAAAAAAGCAAAAATGAAAACTTATATCTTTTAATCCAGTTATAAGCAAGTTGGTTCATTTCAAAAGGGAAAACCTGGTTTTCGTCTTTTTAATGTCGTATTCAATAATGAGATGCTTATCCTCGCTAAATAGAGGGCACGGTTGATAAGGTTTTGCATGTATGAGGGTCATTAATAAACCTCAGTTTTTCCGCAAAGGGCTGAAAGCCCCATTTCTTCGTGCCAATTTTATACAGTTAGCGGTAAAACGTCTTGCAGAGTTTGACAGAAATCAAAATTTAATTACCACACCACAGCAGATGGTAAATTTAAAGACACCGGATTTTTTAAAAAAATGTTTATTTGATAACGCAGCATTAAAAAGTTTGATAAAGAGTGCTCGTGAAGGATGCACTAATAATATTAACAGATGGAAACAGTTATTCGTATCCCGAAATTACGTGGGGTCTTACGCGAAACTACACGTGATTTGCCTATTCCCGTGTCCTAAATTAGCACTAACTCCACAGGCAAATTTGCTTATAACCCTCTTAACCTTAATTTTAACCAACCCTGGAAAATACCGCAAGGACACCTACAACAGGGAGGTAGTTATAACTATGCTCTGCTGCAGTAGCTATATGATTCCCAGGCAGAATAAGCAAAGAGAACACGACTGCCTTGGATCTGCGTTTCTGAAGGGCACACTTGCTTGTTCCTGACTAAGGGCTGAAGGACTCACGTGGTAGTGAGAAGTAAAACAGCAGGGCTGTTGTTGTTGCTGCTGCTGCGTGCATCTGTTTGCGCTCACAGGCTCCCGTGTGGTCGTATTCTTTGACTGAATTTACCTAAGTGCGTTCTCCGACAGGGCGACGACTTTGACCCCGAGACTGTTGCCGGTTGAGCCATGGAAGATGTGGGTTTGTATGATGCCACATGTAAAACTTGTTCATTCTCAAGTTGTGTTAAAGGGGTTGCATAACTTCGAGGGGGCGAATAAGAAGGTTAAGCGAGTGGGCAATTGACAGGCATACCAGTTTTGCCTGTGTGGTTATTGTCCTGAATTACGCAGAGGACTACATCTGACTTATTTAAGAAGTTGATGCTGGTTTAGAAGCAGGGATTAAAACTGTGAACGATGGTTTTTCTCGGGGTACCCTTCCTTATAAGGTTTTCCCCAAGTACTTTCTTTTAATAGTGATCTCGTTAAGGAAGTAACCAATTTAAAAAACAATTATGTTTTTAACAATCTGTAGACGACCAATTATTCAAAATATCACTGCTTATCGTTTCCTATAAGCTAACAAATATAATCTGCTTAAAAATCTGTAAGGGATTGAAACAATAGAAAAACGTCCATTAACAGTGCTCTAATTTCGAAAAAATGGAACACTGCCCAGACAGCCGGATTTGCAAAACGTTAGACGCCACGCTTCCTTCTCCATTGCCGGAGTTAGATTAAGTCCTCACTCACGAGCTATTCATTAAGTACTAGAGATTTATATCGCGGAACATAATGCTGAGTATTCTACTTATCGAAAATTTGTTTGTGGGGAGCAAAATTATGGAACATTTATTGGCAGTTGTTTTAGTATATTTGCATCAAAATGCCATCTAACTTTTTACTTTAAATTGAAGGTAACCTATGGCCAGGTAAGCTCTTGCGTATAAACACCCTTCACAGTATAACAGCCAAGACTAAAACCTGTAATACGGACTCCACCTGGTTCCATTATTTCGTAATAAACTACCTGATAAGTCCTTTAGAACCTTTTCTTACCAATTTGCTTTGTTGCTGCAAGTGAGACAGATGGTTTGAGAGTGATTCTTCTGCTCTAACAGTTCAAGCGGTGCATGCGTTTACATCCAGCTTATGTCCGACTGTGTGGACGCGGGACCGATGCCTTGAAATTGAATTTGTTTAGGTAAGGCAGACTTTCATGGCCTCTACCACATTCTGCTACCCTAAAAAGCTAACGTCAACATTTTCGTGTAATAAAATATTTATACATTTTTTTGTCCTAAAAAATAAGGTTTAGAATAAAAATAAGCCAAATTTTCGACACCATGAGTCATTTCTGTTGAGTGGTTCCATTTACAAAAAAAGGCTTTGGTGAACTACGTTCTCTCAAACCAAATACGCGTTACTCATGCTATTTTTGTAGGATGATGATCGTACTGTACCCCCTCAACAAGGCTTATTGCAGCTTATCCACTCACTTCTTTCCTTAAAATTGACATGGAGGCAAAATTAATTATCGTCAGTGCCAATGCTACGGAGAAATCTTTTTTCTGTAAACGCGTGCCACACGAGCGAATAAGCGGCTACAGCGAAGAGCCACTGCTGAATATTTTCCGATAAAGCATGCGTCATCCATTCTCCAAGCATCTGAAACCTTTCTATCGGTTCCAAGGAACTGAGGATGGGCTGGTGGAGTTGGTGCAATTTTTCGTCAGGTCTTTGCTTGTTTGCCTAGCATTCTCTTTAAAAAGCATTTAAATGATCCACATAGAAGCCGATTAGTCATATGTGCGAGAGTTTGTAGAGTTTGAATGTGCTCTTTTTGAATTTGGTAAACCCATATTGTGCAGTTAATTTCAGCTCAGCATTCTCTCCATGTATGACGAAAATTCCAGAGGCAGCACCAGCAGCATTAAAGAAGCATTTGATGAAAATGCTCATTTTATCAATTAAAAACTTTATTATTGCTGCAGAAAAATGAAGGAACACGTAATCTCAAAGTAAAACGCTGAGAAACTCTCTGCATTTAAAAACCGATAAGGACTTTTCTGAGGAGATAGCAACTTTTTCAGTTATCTGATATTGTCTTTCGCTGCAAGCCCGTTAAGTACTGGCTTGTACTTGAAAGAATCTCCTTACTAGGTTTCCAAAATTTTATAAGCTCTATCTTTGAGGAACTAAAATTCCTGATGATGACAGCGAAAGCTACCTCTCATTTAGTAACAATGATCAGAAGGGCAAAATATCAGTACGAGACAACAACACCTGCAAGAGTCATAAATATAAAGCTAATTCTTAGTTTTGACTGCAAAGCTACAGTAGACCTGGTAACAAGGCAGAGATTACAGAGAAGCGTTGTCAGGTTTGAAGCCAGCGACGCACATAACTCTAACATCAGCTGTGTAAGACGTCATTTGAGGTGAGTATCTGATGACACCGACAACGCGAACCAAGACTATTAAGTGTACTTCCTTAATTATGAAGCTTTCCACAACCTAAAGGCGGACGTTGCATGCCACGATGGCAGCAGACAGTAGCTGAGTTTTGCCAAGTTGAATAACTCAGCCCAAGTGAGAAGTTGGTTGTATATATAGCCATGCACACGGCGACTGCAACCGCATAGACAGTCGGAGAGGACAAGAGGTCTAGTTTTGCTTAAATGAGCTGGCAGTTGCCTCAGACGCCCATTATTACCGCGCCTCTTCAAAGTTTAGAACCACTGTCGGTGGGGGAGATGATCGAGGTTTAGGGATCTCGAGAGGAAGAATTAAACACACGACAACAATAACTTGCATAGTAAGACCGAAAAACATTCAAACCTGCGATT
This sequence comes from Schistocephalus solidus, assembly GCA_017591395.1. Taxonomy (NCBI): domain Eukaryota; kingdom Metazoa; phylum Platyhelminthes; class Cestoda; order Diphyllobothriidea; family Diphyllobothriidae; genus Schistocephalus; species Schistocephalus solidus. Next base: position 230,167 of record WEDG01006253.1, on the reverse strand, counting down.
TGGGCCTATTCATCAGGTCAGCGCAGCCATTCACAGAAATGAAGGACGGTGCTTTTATCAACCAGCCTGCTCGTGTGACAGAACTGCTTGAATACTTTTACTGATTATGCACAGGTTCAAAATTTTAGGATACGCAAGAGGCGACTAACAGAGCTATACATCAAACCAAAATAGAGTCATAATAAGTATGAGTGATCAGAATATTTTTCTAAATTCGTTGATCGGTGACAGGTCTATTTTTGATTGAATGCAAACTCAATGGCTATGTATGGTAGAAATACTTCACTTTGGAAACTGGCATTGGAAATTACTCCCTTCGCTTTAACAGTTGCTGCTGCCTAAGTACATCTTAGGCTTTGCAAATTAAACGAAAATTATGGTAGCTGAAAGAAAAGGCTGTTAAATCACCGTAATCAACATTTTTATTCATCTGAACTTTCGAACACTTACTGGAATCCCTCGTCAGAGATAAAAGGCGTTAAAGAAAAAGCACCAGTTATAGGGGTTAGTAGCCAATCAAAAACAGTACCATCCACCCCTAGGTGACGGTCAGGACCCTGTTTTCCGACCCCGATCTACATATCGATGGACTGTGGTTACATTGTGGCTTATCATGCTTTTGGCGTGGCTGCGTAGTTAAATTCGTGACCCATTTAATAGGTTCAAACGGTCACTCTTGATAATCCATTACCCCGTTTCACAGCCAACTTTTGTTCCTGTATGCATGAGCCGAGCATGCAACCAGTCTGACCTGTGTATTTAGGAGAAACGTTTAGGCACAGGATGCGATACAGTACGCCGGACAGCTTACTGGGATCTAATTGGTCTTTGGTTTTCAAAACCCTGCTGCGCATGGTAACTTTTCGTCGGTGTGCACTTCCAACGCCTTGTCCCTTAAAACATTGTCTGTCATTCTCATAAAGTATTAACCGAAATTTATATGTGGTTTTCGATTTTAAAGGTTACTTAGGTGTAAAACTGATTATCATACACAAAAAGCGACGCAAATTTTGAATGAGTGTATTTCCGGCAAACGAAAAAAACTACACTCCTTAAATTACTACCTAATGAATCTACGTTTTTCAACTTGATTTTCGTTATCGTTATAAATATAAATATATTTCACACAAAACGAATAAAATGTTTATTCGCTGCTTTTATACCTTTATTTTTGTTCTTGCTTTTGATTATTTTTTTAAATGTCGTTAAGATAATTTTATACTGGATCTGAGTCAGGATATCTCTTCCGATATATATCTTAGTAGATGAAAAATCTTTCCGTAAGTGCAATGGGCTCATCATGTTAACAAAAAAGAACCATGGACAGAATATGCCGGTATGCAGGGGCAGAAAAACGGTTTGCGAGTCTCTTCGATCTGTAAGAAAAGGAAACAAATTCTTTCATCATTATGATTTGAACAGAAGACTACTATAATTTAAAGCTATCTAAAGTGTTAAAGCTTATTGGTAGATCCCCAAATACTGCGTCTCACTGATCCAATTACTGCCGAGAAGTCTGCTCTGAATTGATGTCTGACGTCAGGTGAGGGAAGGTGAATGGAACACTGGAAAATGTAATACAAATCGACGAGGCCAGAGTTGCAAGGAGCCATAAGTACAATCGTGCCCGTCTCTTAGGTTGAGATGCACCTGCCGGAGAAAACGACGGCCATCCCGTATAGGATCATTGGAACCACGTCTCACGCCTTAATGGCCTATGGACCTTTGATTGTTTCGAGGACCGATCTTAGGTACTTTTACATACACAAGAAAGATACAGTGACGGTGGGCCATATCAATGAACGCAAAAGAAGAAGCAGGTGTAACAATACATTCTGATGAATAACCAACTTACCGGCGACTGAATCAGGCTAGGTTCGATCATAAAACCGTCAAATCAGGGGGAAAATTGCGTTTTTCGGAAAGCAAGTAAGCAAACCCAGTAAATCAAAAGAAATTGGTTAGACAGCAAGATTCAGATTTTAAGGAAAAGCGCGGAGTCCAAAAGCATTTGCTTCAGGAAAAACTTCAATGAACATTGCTGACATGTTTTAAAAGGAGATAAAGTGCACTTCATAGCAATCCTACGCGATATTAAATAGGTTTCTGTGACTTAAATTGTTGTCATAAAATTATGACTTATTTTCACAATTTAAACAACGTATTTTAAATAAGATTCCGATTTTAGTCAAGTATCTATTAGGGTGGGAATCATGCTATCGTAGCAACAAGTAATTGTGCATGTAACTATCTAGTAGCAAATTAGGATTTCTTTAGCTTCCATACTGTTGCAAAGGCTATTTTGTGGCTTGCAAACATTTTTTATATTCCATTTGCAACCCCCCACCCATTAGGATTTCCAAAACTACAAGGGGTATCTTTTTGTGTAAAGAAACACCATACACATGCCAAAATTATGGAGAAGACGTCCTATATGAGTCATAGCGTTTTAAAATGAATGCGGAACATGTTATATAGTTCGTAGGAAGCATTAATAAGTGGAAAAATATGATATTGTGCGAAATGATGGTCTAAATAAATTTTATAACGACACACTTTTTGAACTGAATAGTACACTGTATTCAAGTAAAAAATTGTAATTTGATACCAAGTGATTATACAAGAACATATTTATTCATGTTTTTTATGATCTTTATATATATATATATATATATATATATATATATATATATATATATATATGGAAAAGCGATGTGGAATATCGTACTACTTAGTAGTAATTTTAAAAGATTTGAGGTTTTCGAATATAACGAAAAGAAGTTCATTAAAAAGCCGGCACATTGCCATGACTTGCCATGTTTGATGAGTATGTTGCATCCTAATCAATATCACAACTCCACCTACATATTTTTTTCTGGGCAAAAACACGCTTCAGAAGTTTGTCTTACAGCTTATGAGATAAGCCAGTTGCTGCACGGCAAGAATACTCATGACTACCTAAGATATAAGTCAGTTAAAAGGCTCATTTCAACAATTTAATTTAATTTGTCTTGTTACCTCCTCCTTTTGTAGCCTGTCTGTATCATTGGGCAACATGAAGTTATACCCACTGTCTACTTCCAACATCTTAGTAGAAATAAGTGGAAAATTGCATGTCAACACATACAATGCAATGCTAAAATTGACATTGTGGGCCTTAACTTTCCCACAAATAACCAAATAGCAAGTTGATTTATAAGTTGGTAGATTTCATTGAAATTTAAACAAACTGCTCATGGTTAAAAACTTTGAGATAAGAGTTAAAGCTAACACCTTGTCTGGTAAAAAATAGATTTTATTTCGAAAATCTGTTAACGCTTTGACCTTGGTTTATATTTGCGCAATAAGGAAAACGAATACATTGTTTTGATAGCCAGCTCAGATAAGCATGTTTCATGCATCAGCATTTTACTCTCTTTATTTGAATTACGATATTAAAGCCCATTTGGACACAGAGAGTTTTCCTCTAGCTTGCATCCCAATGGCGACACTTTGTGGCATGTTTTTACCAGGTTCCGTTAGCTTTTCCTAACCTGATATAGTTAATTCGCTTTACATTAAGCAACTTCTTTTAAGGACTCTTAATTTGCCAGAATAGTTAGTTCCTTCAGGTTACTGGTACAAACTACAACAGTGTGTACAGTCAACACGAGCTTTTGGCTACAGGAAGTCTGCATTTGGCGGTAAAGATATTTGGCGACCAGCTTTCGGAAGCTTGTCATTGCTTACTGAGGTAATCCTTATATAATGGGGTTGATAATGTAATGTAATTCATACACCGTTCAATTAGAGTCGTGGTCTTCACCCTATGCAGAACTGCTCAAACCCCTTTAATGCTGCACAAGCAAAACACTTCTGATGAGCCGAATGTATATGATGTAATAAAAGACTGTTGGTGGAAGCAATAATAAACAAAACGTTGTAACGTAGCATAATTTCCGTACACTTATAAGCAAATACAGGCAAAATAACTAATAAAGAAAAATGAATTTATATATTCAAGTTTTTAAATTGGAAATATACTTTATGCGCGGTAAAAAATAGAAAACATGTCGTTTTATTAATGCAGTACATGAAAACCAGTTAAAAACTATAATTTTATCAGCTTCGAAGTAAGGTGATTGACCCCAAAACGCTTTTCATCGAGGTTCGTGGTCTGAGACCTGCCGTAGATAAGGCATTGAATAGCACAACTGGTTATAGTAAAAGCATAAAAAACTGAATGATCAAGTACCACGTTAGGAAATTTACGAAGTAAACCTATAAGCATGATAAATCTGTTAATACCGATTTGAGGTTTAAAACTTACTACTGGCTGAATAATACGCAGGAAAGCTCGTGATTTTGCTTTAGTCAAAAGTTTTCATGGTTGAATGAATGAAGCTGCTGAAGTTTTTGAAACGGCAGACCAACTCCGTTTTCTGTCTCACTCATCAAAGTCACTAAAAGACCCATTTTTACGAGGACACCTAAACTACTGGGCCATTGTATGCGATACTGAGAAGCGATTGTGTTGTTGTCGATCAATCATGATTTTCAGAAATATATAAAGCCAAGAATACTGAAATTGTAAAACTCCTTTTTTGATCTCAACTAGTGAATTGTGGATATCCTATGTTTAAGCAACAGCCGCAGCAGACAGTGTTTTAAAATAAAAATGTATTTTTGAAAAAATAGCAGATACCAACTCTAGGACTAACTCAAAGGCAAACTTGCGTGAAATGAAAAATAAATCGGATAGGAGAAGCTCAACTGATGATGGTCATAAATACAGGGATTCCTTAGTAGCTGCTGTTCATACTCGGTGTCTTGAAAAGACTTGCGCTACTATGAGTAAATCTACGTGTGAATCTAAAAAACTTCTTTAGTAGGCTTGCTTTCATTCTTCCGTTTACGCAAAACTAAATGAGGTACTGAAAACTGTCTGGCAAGGGAAACATAAAGGCTGTAAATATACGCAAACTTTGGATTAGTAGATTTGAAAGAATGTCATGGAAACGCTGGAAAGTATTTAATTACGTCTGGTTTGTGTGGAACATGCCAGTACTTAGCGTATATCCTATTATAGCCCTCTTGACAAACTTGCAGTGTAAATACTGATTTACAGCCACATGAACATTAATGGAGAAAACGTTAAGCACATCGCCAGGAGTAATGGAACCCAAATTGAATGAGTAGCACTATAGCAGGATTTTTTATGCTCTGTACGGTGCTAATCGCAGGTGCATTTACAGTTGCTGCAGGTACCTAACATTTTCGTGAAGTCTACAATACGGTCCAATTTGCAGCCAAGGGATATGCCTCACGAAATCACACTGATAATTATTGTTGGATTAATTATTTTTTGAAGTTCGTCTGATGTATAACGTTTTCCGCCAGCTACGCAAATGAAGGCAAGGGAAATTTCGCAAGTGTCAAATAATTAACGTCATGTAAACTGGGCTTTTGAAATCGAGCCAACATTTTTATACTCTGCATTTGCATGTGAATCTTCTTATATGTACTTCGGTTGGCCTATTTTGCCCATTATATACGGAAGTTTAACCCTCTTTGCGTATGCTAACTACAATAATAAGGTTACCAGCGCATAACACTGACACCAATTTGAAGGAAGTCCAATTTTATTTACATTTTGAGACTCATTCATGAATGATTCTTCATGATTTCGATAGTTACAGTCCTCGGTCCTTCGTTTGTGATCTTCCGGTTTTATGTGATTTGTGTGCCCAATCTTATTCACGGTGAATGGAGGACAGTTTTGCTGAAAGTTTTGAAATTTTATTTTCTAAATAAAGCGTACGTCCATTTCTAACTACCTCTTAAGGATATATGTATGTAATGAAATTTTTCGGATTTACTATTGTAAGTTTGACAAAATGTTGCCTTTTTCCTTATTGATACGCATTCCACCTCTGAGTTTTTGGTAGTTCAGAACCCGCCCCCACTACTGGCCGTTTACTTTTTGCGTTGTCACGAATATGTAGTCTTCCTGCCTACATGCAATAGCAAATTAGTTAATATTCCGGTTGATAACATACTTCATTCTGTGCCACAACAATCTTCAGATTTATTGGGGAAGGCATTGCAATCCGCAATCCCAATGGGTAGTGATTTAACTAAACCGGTTTGGAGCCGTCTGAAAAAAGTGATCTTTTCGCTTAAATCATCTTTTTGGTTTCTCGATAGACGTGCCATGTGACTTTAACTGCCTCCTATTACCACACACAGTAGTGAGTCAGCGAGGTCTCTTCGTGCTTTGTCGGCATGAGTTTAGATAATAGCACATACGCCTACCAGTCATGTGCAGTGAAAAGATTAACTTTTTGGCTTAGGGCTTTAAAATTCCCAAAAACATCTATGGTGACTTAAAAAGCTATTAAAAATAACGGTGACTTCAGCATTCACCCTTTATGTCAGCTTATGATGATATATGACACCACGAGTAAAGTCGGATTCAGCACAGCTTTTGGTTAAATTTCATCGACAAATTATCTCTACTGCTATCAGGATGCGTTGCCCAAATGTTTAATATAGTGGCCAGCAGAACTGCACATTTGGAAAAGCGTTTGGTCAAAATGCTCAGCTGACAACAGGCTTTTTTAGATCTCAGATAGGCGTGGTCTTTGAATTCTAAATATGACATCTTGATTGTAGAGGACGAGGACTTGGGCTGGCGTGCACTCTGTTATGACACTTCGATCGTCGATTACGCCAAGGTCCACCGTATGCTCTCTAGAATGGTAACGTAGAGACGATGACTTGCACATAATTTAATTTATCGTGGTAGTAAAATGGCTCTGCATCTACAACACTCTCGTCCTACCCCGCCTGGGCCCGGTTTCATGACCAAGTAAAAAGGAACGGAGGTGGGAAAGGACGCAGGTGCCTGACGGGGCGAGAATCCACCCTTTAGCGTACCATCACACCGGCTCAGATCCCGCTAATTGGGAGTGACACACAAACCCTATTAAGCAGAACCTTTTGCGCCTGACTCTCAGTCAATCAGTTGGCCACTCCCCACAAACACCCACGGAGCTGACTACAAGGTTCGAGTTATCAAGTCCGTTGACAACCTCCAAAAGCGCACCGCGAGAGTTGAATGGACATCTGATTGTTTAGAGTGAGGAAAATGCGCTGAGACCTCTACATCACTCTCTATTCCATTCGCAGGTACAAGCCCACTATCGGAACCGGTCAGTTGTCTGGTGCGGGGAATGAGTCAGTGACTGACACAGCTAGTGACTCCATCTGCACGTGCCACCCACACGACCTGGTCCCCCAAACCGCAAAGACAGAATTTCACGTTAAATAGGGTTAGTGGCTCGAAACTCACACACATGGCAATGTCATAAAGTTCAAGTAACGAAGGTGCCATCACTGCCTGTCCCTCATTCCATCAGTTGGTCACTCCATACAAACACCCATAAGTCTGACTGCGAGGTCCTAGTTATCCCTTCATTTGGCAACTTTCCAAGCCGCCAAGAATTTAAGCGCACTGTGCTAAGGAGTCACGTGGAGAAGTAGCCTAAGAGTACAATTCCCGCTTATGTGAGTGTTGCTAAATGCATGATTATAGGGTGTGAATTTGGACGTATTCATATTTTCTGTGTGTGCTGTTACACACTAACTGTCACGCGATAATAAAAAAATTCATAAGTACCTTAAAGCACAAAGTAGAGATTCGCAACTGCATTGAGCATAAAAAGAATGAAACTTTTGATTCAGTCAATTCTTCTGGGATCCATTATTATAATATGGCGTTCTGACCGTATAGGCTGATCCTTCAACCGCAAGTAGTCTGTCTGCATCAAGTCACACACAAATAAGGTCGCAACTAGTGATTGTTCCTCAAAATATCCGAGAACAACAGTTATGAATACATAGGTCAGTACTTAAGTACTTCCTAAGGGTGTTAATGTGTGCTTATAATGTGCCAACATGATTAGGAGAAAAATATTAAAGGAGAAGAATTGCCTGGAATGGCCGTAGTTTTGGAAGTAATTTTTTTATAAAATGAGATGTAAGTTAAACTATTAGCCATTAAATAATGGATATGCAGAGATAATAGGAAAGTTTTAAATCTAGAGTCGGTTGTGGGAATTAACGCCTCGGCAAAGATTTACAAAGCCGCATCATTATATGTTTCCGCTCAACTTTATAATACTATACGATAATTCAAAGAGCATTACAGTAAATTATCATGTTTTGTGACAATATATTCGAAAGCAGTTATAAATGTTTGCTTTGGAGCTATGAACGAAGTTTAAAACTTTCGGAAAGATGATTGACGCTAGAAAAACCTGAACTGTTGAATCACGACGGTATGCATACTGGGGTTTTGAATTGAATCAGGGACAAAAGTTGGTGGAACAGGTAATGCCTGCGGATGAATACCTGAATGCTTGGTCATACTAACATATGCACCGCAATATATTTCTAATGCCGTACATATCCACCCTGTTTAGGTAAAAAACAAAACAGTTTGAGTGATGCTTTATATCAGTTCACATATAGGCAATTTTACACGCTCATGTATTTGCCTCCATTTAACCGTTAACAGTTATCAAAACGTAAATATATCTCAAAGACTCTCTTCAAAAACTTGATAATCAATATTCCAATTTGAATAAGTTGTATAAGGCCGAAAACAGTGAAAGTGCACTTTTAAGAAGCTAAGTTACTTCCCTCTCAATTAATCTGATCTACAAAGTTATGCAAGTTGTTATCTCCGTCTCATACAAGAATTTTCACTGGGAGTATTGGGGTATACTCTTGATGTAGCTAAAAATTTTAGGTCATGTCTTTGTAATTTTGACGTACACGCATGAGGTTACATATTATTTCGCGAGTTATTTTAAACTAATATATTATGTGAAGCAGAATGAATCAACCGTTAGAAAATATTTTTATAATGATGGAACAAAGTTTGAATTTAGGTCAACTGAAAGACAATCATCCTGCTATAAATATGTATGGATTCAATTTCGATTTAAGTACACCTTAGGACTATCATCCTGCCATAAATAAGGCGAGAGTTCTTAGTTTGCCAAACAAAAATGACAATATTAGTTAGGTATGTAGTTTCAAGGTGATGAAACTTTACTATCTAAATCCGCTTTGGTGTAAGAGAACGGTGGACACTCGTCTACAGAACACCACGTCGAGGCACATTTGAAAAGAAAATTATTAACAAATGTTTCTTGTTCGACGAAAAGCATAGTAATCACCAAACATTTTTAAAGTTTATTGCCCAAGATAATAAGGCCACATGTGAACAGAAAATTACTGATACCGGTAATGGAAATGCCCCGTTATGAACGTATCTTCGTGCTAAATTTTGGAGCAATTTGGACTAGGGTTAAGTTAAGGGTTTGATTTAAAGTTAAAATTTGTGTTAAGGGGTAAAGTTAAGGTGAGGCTAGGTTAACGTTTAGTCAAAGTTTTGGTTACAGTTAAATTTTGGTTGTCGGTTAGGATACAGGAATAGTAACCCATCCTGAAAGTTGGCCTTATGCTACGCATTTTACGGAAATGGCCTTAGTTTCCCCTTTAGTGTCAGGGGCAGGTCACAAAGCTCAATCTTGCCCCAAATTATGTCAGTTCATCGCAGTCTGACATGCCGATTGGCTGGTAATTGGAATTCCAGTCGTGGCATCTGGTAAAATCCGGAACGGCTTTGCTTTTTAAATTCGATAGATCGCGATACGCCAGTTTATCCCCTACAAGTAGTGATTTAATTCGATAATTTTAACCCCAAAAAATGGAATCTGGTTCTTAATGTTATCATTAAGAAAACAGTCAATTAGACTGCTGCTGACCACAAACATTGCTAGGTCGAGAGCCTTTGTTTAAGGCTCACTGACTCTAGGTCATGCAACATCGCAGAGCGGTTTCGGACTCGATGCCCTGCGGACCCTTGACCAACCTCCACTCACACACGCACGTGCCGACAAGTGCCACTTGAACGCTTTTTCGCCTAGCCGACGCAGCATTGACCACTAGACACTAAACCACGCGGGTTAGGCAGCACACACCCATTGGACAACACTTAACTTGCCCCACAGATATTAAAGCAGCCGTGTAGTGACCGGGTGAGGATGAGAACCGGCCGCGTCTGTCTCAGATATAAAGCGATTTGACGCGATGAGTGAAGAAGACAGGGCAGCACCGTATAAAAGACGCGTAAGGTTAACATGCACAGAATCGAGGTTCATGTGGACATACGACAATGTAGAATGACAAATAAATGAGTGACTATGATAATTTTATTGTTGGTGTGCACACACATAAGGAGACGATATAAAAATAGAATTAATACGAGTGTAATAGAATATAACAAGGATACGTTCAAAGCGGGGTAAAATGTATATAATCGAATAAAGCGAGGGCAAGTTAAAAGAGGGGTAATGCGTATGTGATCAACTAAGACAAATGCACGTTAAGGGACGGTGAGTTGAGCACGACACGGTTGGACGAGGCGGGCCAACTTCTAAAAACGGGTCCCCAAACAGAGAATATCGATTAAAAGAAAAACAATTCTGGTTTTGGTCCGTTAGAGCTGCCATCAATGTCTCATTCCCTTTCAGGCATGCCTGGACGCAATCAAAATTAGCACTGGCTTTGCTAGTGGTTACTGCTGCCTAGGACATCAAAAAAGGGTTCTGTACGCAATAAAATTCTTCAATGTGGTGCCTTCTGCTTTTTACGTACAACCCGGGACTTGGCTTGATGATTGTAGTGTTCTGAGCACACTCAGCGCTTGGACCCTACAAGACATCACCTTTATGAGAAGTTTTCAGTATCCACGTAGTCATTTGTTACCAAACAACATTTTAGGAAGAAAAACCTTGCTCATTGCTGTAGGCATGCAGTAACATAGCGACGGCATCCTATAAATACTGCAACTCTCTGTGTGCAAATTATGCGTATCTAATACTGTGTCTAATGATGGGTTCGAGTTGAAATCCAAAACGTCAGGCGAATAAAGCTCTCGTCCCCGAGCTCGCATCTACTTCTTCTCAAACCTTGCTCATGCCCGTATCTGCTCTCTCTGCCACAAATTTCAGACCATGGTCAGCGTATCGGCATAAGGATTCATCTGAAAAATTTAACATAAGCATATTTTGGCTCATTATCCGGCATACCATAGTGGGAAGGTTATGTAAGATTACGCAGTATGTTGTCTGCAATAACAGCTGCCAAACAAATGTATGAGAATAGTTAACCATAACTTGCTCCTTACAAGTTTCCTGGATTGCTTTGTGCCTGCTTACTTTAATTCTATTTTTGGTTTATGCGAAAAGCAATCTACCATTCACAATAAAGGCTTTTAATTCATATGAATTAAGCTTTCCGCTCTTCCTTTAACACTGTAATTCCGACCGCCTTAGCACTGCTTTCAGTATCTTTTATTATTTATGGCATTCTGAAAGATATGTTACTGCGGCAACTGCTCTTTGAGCATTAGCAATGAATTGCAGAATGTTTTTTTGTTCTGCTACCCACAATTGTTTGGGGTCGCCGTGAATAGTTGTACTACTTAATTTGTTGCTAGCTGCAGAAGCCATTGAGCTAAGTATGCGTTGGCTGAGCCGCTTGTCATAGTTACAGTATAAGCACTTTTACCTTTCAACTTCGGAATATTTATTTGGGCTATTAATAACCCAGTTGTTATCCTAGCTTTAAATTGCCGAATATCTTTTGTCTTACATACCTGCACTGTACCAAATATGTGGTAGCGGTGTCTCTCCGGCAATTAATTTAATTATTATCTGAGTGGCAGGACTTCTGCATATCAAGAGACGGTGCATGCTCGCCTATCTCCTGGTGCATTGATGGTGGTAGTTCTACCTCAAACTGTGGGACTGAAACAGAAGTTAAATGTAAAAAAGATAATAGGAGCCAAGTGCTGTGGTTGGGCAAAGTAATTAAGCAGAATAAATCAATCACCAACAGGAGTATTCTGACTTCCTTAAGACACACCTAGTCAGCCGTAAACGCTGAAATAGTTCTAGGGTTTACGGATGAAAAGAAATTATTCACCATCTATATTTAGCCATTCTCCTTATCGAGAACCGCCTAGCAAATTATCGAAAGCTGACTGGAATTGGTTTCTTTATACAACTAGCAACAACTTTTGGCATGATTTGCACTTTGAAATACAGAAATAACACCGGAGCTTGGAACGTTCTCTCTTCTCGGGGAGTCAACGCGCTTCTTTGTTATTTTTAAAGAGTGGTAACATTAGGCCTGATATTTAGCCATTAAGTTATCCAGCATAATATCAGTGACCAGCATGAAGACTAATGCCATCAATGTCTTTATACGTTTCCTTCATCTGATAGGACCCGTAATTTTAGTCCTATGCATAATTTAATTCAAATTAAGTGTCAAACTCTAGTCACTTATATTTCATTTCTGCCTCCTAGCGTGATATTTCGTTCGAAAATTCGTAGAAACAATGTAAGAAAAGTTAAAAAATAGAAAGTATATTCAAATGTACTTTGAAAATGTAGCCTTTTATGGCCTCGGTGGTATGATTATTCAAGTTGCAAATTGAAACATAAAAAAGCGTTTTGACAATGCTTTAAAGATAAAAACAGTTAATTGTGACGGATAAGAGAATATTTCCAAAGTATTTTCCTAATTTGTTAGAGGTTTGACTCAAACTTATACGTATTACGCATATAGGTGAGTCAGAAAAAAATTTGGTAACATGAGCTGATTAGAAATACAGACGCACGTTTGATTATCGAGTGCTTGTTGCAAAGAATGGCTTCTGTAAGAGCCCACAATCTGCTTTGCCAATGGTCGCATACTCTTCGTCTTCGTTGTAGTTAATTAGCTCTTCTCGGTTAGGTGAAAGTTCTCTAAATTTACTATATCCTTCATCACTTCTTGTGATTTAGGTAACTCATTAACAAGAATTGTGACACAAAACCAAACATCTAAACGTGTTACAGAGAACTAGCATGTTCGTGCCCCGATATTCAGCATCAGTTGGCGTAAATAGTTCTTTGAAACGTAGAAGTAAAATTTTATGCCCATGTTACTCATCATTTGCCAACAGGCTGAAATTTCTTCATTTACTTTTTCTTGCGTTGCGTCACAATTTCCCACCCATCTTCAACATGATCTCATGCATGCGTTTGCCAGCACGCTATCTGCGAAATTGTGCGCTGTTTCAATAAATCAATAACTAAGCAACTCAAGGGTGCTGGCATACAAGCGAGCTCAGCTTGAGCAGTCTAGCTGTGCGCCTGTGACGTGCACTTGCGCTATGCACAAGGAAAACATGTGACTTGGGGATAGTTAGTGAAAAGGGCGGTTTTGTGCCAAGTCCCATGCAAATAGAGGCTACGGCTGAAACTCCACATAATGAAACTATTTTTCAAACATTTTTATCAATATCTTTCTCACGTCATAATGAACTGGATACAAATAAATAAATGCTGAAATCATTACTTGTTTAAATAAAACTGTGTGACTATTCTAGGGACGATACTTAACTCGGTTTCTGCATTCAGCCCGCTTTAATAGACAAAGCCAAAATGATAATATGCCCAGTTGGTATGTTGAGATACGTTGGAAGACAGCCGGAAAAGATGAGCCAACAGACATAACTGAGCTACCGGTCTTGGAATTTCTCCTTTGGTTATTCCGCCTTTGTGACGCTGCCACGGGTGCGCATATTTCCGCCTTCAAAAACTGCCGTAACTAAGTAATATTATAGCAGATGATGTCAGAGAAAAAAATATTAGAATTTGTCACGGTGAAGATTTTAATCGTCTTTATTCGCAAAACATGGGGCTTGCCTTACAACCTAGAAGACATTTGCTCCGACCACCAAATAACCATGTAAACAAGTTCAGTTGTTCGCATGGCTAGCAGGCCCACCTTCCGCAGCTCCAAGACAGCAAACATCTCCAAGTGGGTTGACCAATGAGTTGACCATTTCTGACAAAACATATTCTCGGGATTCATGTTTGCCTAGTTTCAGTACCGTCTGCCTTAACCAAGCACGTTTGCAAATATAATACCTACTATGCAATGATACGAATTGAGCCGACCAGTTTTTGGCACCGAAAGATACATTCAAAGGAAAAGTTGATGAGTATACGTTTGTCTTCAATAAATTATCGTCAGGTCAGGATATATAGTTCAGGAAGGGGCGGAGCAAAACACACAATTATGATGTAGGAATGTGCAGGGGTGGGTAATAAGAAGGAGGTTATGGACAGTCAATGTCACCTACGTACTTATTTAGCATAGTGGCTAAAAAGGTACTAACTAAAAGCCCAGAAAGGTATTTTTCCGATATTTTGCCACTGCCGCTCATAATTCTCCTGTGTGCTTTCTGGTAAATTAGGGTATAGCGTAGAATTGTGCGGAGAGAGGCGCGAAGTTAGTCGAACGTTACCTACAGTAGGTGCAGATAAAAGTCGAACAAGTGCATGCAAACATCAAAGCCATTCCGCACTTTCCCCGTTCACCCGTCACTGCTGGTTATTACTGCCTCATCTATTCCCACATCCGGCTTGTGTGTTAAGATGAAATTTTATTGATTTATCGAAAAACTGAAGTGCATTGCTCAACCCAGTTGTCAGTTGGATATGATGGTAATTTATTGAAATAAACCGTATGGTCACCTGAGATAGTAAACAGTGTCGATCTTGGAATGATTACTAAAGATTGTTCCAAGGGTCTTTAGAAACCCTATTTGATGTGTTGTTATTGGTGATGAAAACAGCGAATTCAGAACATATAATCGCCTCTAATTGACGGTTCGCAGGGCTTACAACAAGCCCCGTGAACCGGACTAAAGTCAACTTCCAGTCTATTTTGATTTATAAAGTTTGCCTGACGGACACAACTGTGTAAAGAAAGTATATTTATGCCTTTCTCAACTTCCCCAAAGTTCTTAATGGCCAATAAAAACGATCTCACCAAATGAGTATACCATGGAAAAACAACAAAAACAATATGTGAGTTGTTTTCGTGTCACAAAGCTTTGTATTTTTTTTCAAAAATATGACGCATGGGGAAGAGAAAGAAACCTCACAATTGCAGGTAAGGCTTAATATTGAAGTTTATTTTATAGCGTGATACCTAAAAACGTTGGATAAGCAGGTTTTAGCATCCGTTACGTTTGTTTCCCAACCATTCTATTTGGATTAATTGACTACGTCAAGAACCTCTGCCTAAACAGGAAGGTAATTGGTTGCTAGGCTTCTCATTTCCTTTTCAATTAACCGTAACGGTCACCAAATACTAGGAAATAAGTTGTGATTCCCTATCGAAAAAACCAATTAAAATTGGATAACCGACAGCAACCGAAGGTTCCTGTTGTACCTGCAGTTTTCGGACAACGAACTACACGAGCAAATGGAAAGAGATGCTATGGGTCTGCTCCAGGGTCATCTTTTGGTAAAGATATTGGTGGGTTAGATGGAAAGTCAACAGGCTGGGGAATTATGCCCGCAAAAAATCCTTTCAATCTCAACTGCGCCACCCAAAGTAATTCCTCGCTCTAAGTCGAGGCCTGACAATAGAGTTTCAAGAAGCATTTATCAGAAAAAAAGGATTTACAAAGTTTTCGAACCCCTAAAAGTGTACACTGGAAATGTTATTCTACATGAAGAAGTATATAGGTGTTCAAAAAATTCAGAACTACTTGCATGAAAATGAGTACCCTGGTCAATTTAGTAAGATGAAAGTTAGCCAAACCCACTGATGTGAAAAGCTGCAAAAAGCTCAATTTTTCAATTGAAAACTGCTTCAAAGACCTTTACACAAACAGCAGTTTGGAGGATATTTTTTGACCAGCACCACTCCTTGCCAGAAAGGTAAATATAGTTTGCCAGATATGACCATTTTGATGTGCATTTTCACCGATATTAGCTCATTTGTAGCAGTCATTGCTGGCCTCATGAGTCAGTGCCTATCCTTACAGATACGTTTAACCCTCCGGGTCTTGTAGAAAAAAGGTAAAATTGTGTGTAAACAGCTCCATTTGCCAGCATATTACTTTTTCTGGGTACTGTGTGGACCGAAGGAAGACTTCCACGTGATCTGTCATGTCCCACTAACTACCAAAAACCACTGGAATAGTATCTGGTAACAAAAGCAGAAACAGTTGCAATCACATCACTCAAGTCGGTCTTGTGTGCACCAAAGAGCTGTGCACAGTAGTGTCCACTAAGAACTGTAGTGGAGACAGCCAGCTGGCAGTTCCCTCACTTACGAGAAAACAAACATTCGAAATCAAATAACAAAGTACCCAGTTATGTACCACACATGTTTTTGGCGAGTTACTGACATAATACCAATCTTTGGTTGTGTGCTATTTTGGTGAAGGAAAATTACATGCAGAAATTGAAAAAGGTCAGCAAATTTGTGTCACAATATTTTTTTCGCTAGTACTAAACCAATCTGCCGTAATTAGAAGATAGAAAAAAATCTCATAGGACTAGAAAAGGCCGATGTATCCTGATTTCCTTGCGGAAGGTGGGGTCATTGTGAATTGTAATTGGGCCAATTTCTGCAGATTTTCCACGCAATCATACAGCGAAAAGCAGTCAGTTAGTACCAAGAAGTACCAAAAGATGCAAGTTTGAAAGTGGCAATATTGACTTGCCTGATTCTGATGAGCTGCTGAATCCGATGTCAACCTTGACAAGACTCAAGGGTTAGACTCTATACTACCTGCAGTGAGCATTAAATAAGGCAATCTACTTGTACTCAGGCGTCGTGTTAGTCATACTGAAGACCACTGAAGGTTATCATCCAAGTTACCAAATAGAATGAGGATGGCTTCATTTTAAAATGAATGTCTGATCTAACGTTAACATGAGCTTGTATGTGATTACGATTTATTAGTGTTTGTGGTATGAAAACATGGGAAAGTAGGACCACTGCTTGCGGTTCAGATGCCATCTAAACTACAACCCATCTGCTTCAATTGCATCTTAGGTATTTGGTTTTGATCTTAGTATAAGCAATCTTACCAGCTAGGACATAAATATGCTAATTATTTTCAATTACCTAAAACAGATTATTTAAATCTTATACATTCAGTTGTATATAAACAGAATTCAAAATCATATCTGGTAAAAACCTGTTAGGAATAATGTTGTTCCAAAAGAGAAACAAGAAATATTTTCGAACAATTTAATTTCGGTTTAACCATGTTTAAAACAGCCATGAGACAGACATTCAAATGCAATTCGTACCTGCAAACATCAGATTTTTTATCGAATATCTAATCACCAATTTGCAATGCTTAAAGATTAAGCCAGAGACTAAGCTTCCGCACTCAATGGCAGACAAATTGATTTTAAATTTTTTAATGTACTGCCTAAAGCGTGCTACTCTTTTCCTCATACTAAGCTTGAGTATTATTTGTTATCAGAAAACAGTCAATCAGTGGATATTAGTTGATAGCAGTCATCTTTTAAAGGATTTAAGTATGATAATGTAAATAGAAGTTAACTAAAGAAAATGTTTAAAGTAGACGTTTAATGAGGACTGCAGAGTGATATGGTGCGTTGATTTCATCAATTTCTCAATCATATGAAATTTTAAAGCAGTATTGTTGTATTTTTTCCCTCTCCTGCTCCCATGCCATATGCTTTAAAGGCATGTTCATCCCTCCGGTAAGAGCACCGGGCTTGAGAAATACAGTGCTTTTCTGTGCAGAATATCAGGTAACTAGCATCTCACGTAGTGTAGAATTCACCATCAAAAGCTCTCACGAAGTAGTCATACATCTCGCGTCAGCCATAAGCGTAAGCTCATAAAGAAATGATCAGTAAATTCACGAATTATTATTTAACAGCCAAATCTGATTGCTGGATTTCGGCTACCACATTTGTTGAGGTTGTCTTTTTTGATACTTCCTCGAATTGATCTTTTTATGTTAGTACTGAATATTGTGTTGGAGCTACGAGGGGTTTATATTGATAAACCTAGACAGTAGGTAACAAATGTATTACAAATGGTCAATAAATTCAAGTATACAAAACAGCTTACTTTTAATTGTAGGCAAAATTTTGGCCTCTGCGGGGATAGCAATATTGTCTCTGAGATCGTGATCGCTGGGGCAAGAGCTTTATTCGCCTAACGTTTTGGATTTTAACTGAAACCGCCCCAAATATTGACACTATTAAACACGGAACTTCAATTAATAACTAATTATGGCACCAGACAAGTCAAATATATACGAAGTCTAGATAGGCAAAGTCTACTATACGTCCCTGAGGTCTTAGTTGAATATTTGAACAGTAAAAAAATTCTAAACTGGCTTGGCCTGCGGAAACACAAATGTCATTATATTATTAAATATAGGCCAATTTGACATGGAATTAATTGTTTCCAAATTTAACTTTGATATTTTCTAAATATTACCCTTTCTAGTTAAGGTACCAGTATAGTCTACTATATATTTTTCCCATTGACGTTTTTGAAAAATGTGCGTATTAGTTTCTTAGAGTATTTGAAAGTTGTGAAATAATGTCTCAGAAAACTGGAAGACGTGAAACCTTTTAATTACTTTGGGCATCTGAAAGGCCGTCAACTCGAAGAGATATAATCTTGCGTTTTAAAAGAAAATTACGAATTCGGAAGCAGGCCTTCGTTAACAAAACAGCTCATTTTAGTAAGTGCACGACAATATCCGTTGGCGCACTTCGTAAAAATAAAACCATCTGACATGACTAGTGGTAGTTTTTTGAAAGCAATATTATTGAAAGTACTAGTGTGCAGGTTTGTACATGCAGGGCTAAGATTGTACAACTACAAAACAAACACAAATTCTTTTTCAAAATATGATAGGTCTTTTTCCGGTAACTATGGCATGTAGCTGCAATAAACATATTTTCTATGAAGGAAAACCTTTAATCCAGTTGTGAATAAAACAGTCGATCTGTGATACACAAAGTATTTATCTAACGGATACTCTTATGAGTGTCTATCAGCATGTTTGGGGGCCAACCATCGTAGTAAACTATGCTCCTTATAAAAGGATTAACATTTAGGATTCGAAGCACATTAATTACAGTTTCCTTTTAATAAGTGCTTATTCATTGTTCTCACCAACTGTCGGATGATTAGCAATTTTAGATCATGACGGTGTCTTGGA
Organism: Schistocephalus solidus; assembly: GCA_017591395.1. Lineage (NCBI taxonomy): Eukaryota > Metazoa > Platyhelminthes > Cestoda > Diphyllobothriidea > Diphyllobothriidae > Schistocephalus > Schistocephalus solidus. The sequence continues at coordinate 211,029 of WEDG01006253.1, read as the reverse complement.
AGGAAACGCAGCAGACAGTTGCAGAGATGAAATCCACAGATAGAATTCAACCTAGTAGAAGCTGTAAGAATGGGTGACTAAAATATCCATTTTAACTTACGTGCCATCAAACGGGTAAATTATCACTTTTAAAGAATCTTCAAGGTTTTTAATCCACAACATGTATGCCAAAATATTTAAATTGGTCGCTTTGAGTAATGTTTTTTAAATTAAAAATTAGTAAGTCTTATCAGGGAAAGTAATTGTTTCAGTTTCTAAATAGAGTCTTAGATATGCTGTAAACAAAGAGGAATCGATATAATTTTGCAGATTCATTTTCTCGATTTCCCTCAAAAATAATCGATCAATAAAACCATCAACAGTGAAAAGAAAAGAGAATGCTCGATAGTTCGCTGTATAAAAAGAAACTTTCAAAGATTATCTTATTTTGAGGCTTTTAAGTTAGACAAACTAATTGGTCTATCTATTCGAGCTGACGACTGAAGACGCCATGCCCCACAGCATTTTAAAAGCATTTTGAAACGCTCATAAACTTTCCGAATCCTACCCGTACCTCAAAGTACATATTAATTTTGCGGAAAAAGTATAAATTTAACACAGAAAATGAAATGTGTTTTGCTGTACATACCAAGTATACTTTATTTAAAAAGTCCTCGACTGGCCACCTTACCTGCGACCACCTGGGTATTTCTGTTACTTGCGTCCATGCACATAAACTCAAGCTAATCGTTCTTTTTAGTAGCCAATATCAAATTAAGCCATGCGAAAAACTGAAAGAGTACGCATAGCATTCTTAAATTCTCCTCAAACAAAATGACTTGTGCATTTCTAAGTTTTCTCGAATAAATGCGGTCCGGTATAATACTACTGTACTTAACACATGTCATGTTTGTCGCAGTTTATTAAGTACTTGTTAAAGACCCTTTATGTTATTGCACCTTGTCTCATTTGCATGCTACAAATACCTTTTTATTGTTAGGATTACATAAGCCTGTGATTAGTAGACAGTTCCCATCAGAACAACTTAATTTAGAGCTCATCAGAGTTCCGGGGGCCACCCAAATAATCTTTTCTATGTTTGGGCTCACGTGCTTAAAGAAAATGCACTATTTATAAAATACATCAGGACGGCTTTCATCAACGTATTTCATTAAAATAAGTTGGCAGTTTAACAAAAGCTACAATTATTGGTAGTTAAATTTTGAAAGATTTTTTAAGTAAGAATGATGAAAGAATTTGTAATGCGCATTTTCCTAGCAGCTTCTGTCTTAGCACCTGCGTCAAAAGTTTCAAAAATCCGATGCATGACAATCGGACGGTTTACCTATCAATGTTTTTCTTCGAGATCTGGACACTTTAGGACCACCTAAAAATTAAGAGTTCCTGATAGTCATCTGGTAGATACTAACTTGATTGATTATGAACTTCGGGTTGGGCAGTCAGCTAACTGTAGCAGAATTGGTGCATTCTATACGTTGCAGTAACCTGGGCAGGTAACATGAACCAAGTGGGATAAAATTAACAGTCGCTGTTGATGCCTCGTTACTCAGGTGGTTAAGAGCCTTGGCTGCGCTGAAACCTTTCCCTTACTGTCGTGGGTTCAAATACCACAGACGTCACAACATTTTTCATCTTAAGATCAAATAAATTATTCAGCTCCACCAAAACCTTCTATCAATGCATATTTAACCTGACCTGCCTGGTTCGTTACGTTATGCGAAATATCATACACTGCTTTGAATAATAAAGAAGTAATGCTTGGTCTTATCGGGTTGCTTATATATTTTACCAGTCAGTCAGTCTCTGTTGAATGTAATCAGTGTATGTTAAGCTGGCATAGCAGTAAAAATGTTGATTTCCAGCTGCATGGCGGCTTTCTATACCATCAGGCCATTCTTACTAAAACCAGCTAGACGCCCACTTTTCGAAGAAAATATAAACGAATTTCCTTTCATTCAGTTATGCCAAAAGTGAAACAGTGATAGGTTACTATTTTCCCTCTACATTCTTAAGTTGAGCTTGACTTGAGAGCAATTAAAAGCGGCTATGGGTTTTTTGGTTAGGTTTGCGGCTTTATAAAAAGGCTGATAATGTCAACGTCTAACCTATGGCAACCATTCTAATCACACCTTTTATCGTTAGAAGCTTTCCTGATAGTTTAAATTTTAAGTGTGACCAAAGAATAATAAACCCTTAGGTGTATGCATAACCAGTTGCTATTTCAGCTTGACAACCAACAAATAGCAAAATGCCAGCTACCTTAAGATTTCTAGTGACCGTCTTTTTAACTTAAAGAAAAATAAAAAAAATTTTAGATAACCAGCCAGTACTTAGAAAAAAACATTATTTTCTTTCTGTTTTTTAAGATACTTGGAAATTAATCACTATCTTAAAGAATAGAAGTTTAAACTAAGGTTCGAAACTGTGAGAGTTCTGGAGTGATAATATCAGTTGAAATTGAGCTTTATCGGGTGCAATGCCGACTAATTTACTTGAAGGCAGCGCTAAATTTCTGATTAGACTAAAAACGGCAATAAAGTTTAAACAAGACTTTCTACGCGAAGGGACACGAGAGCACTAAAGAATCGACGGACGGGTTCAGTCCCCCTCAAATGTGTAGCACAGGAGAAATTATTGGCCAAACACGTGTGTTGGTTTTTAGCTTGTATCTTTATTATGGCCTATCCGGTAATCATATTTAATCTAGTAACTATACAGTTCCCCCACGCGGCCATAATGCCAAAATTTTCAGAGCAGGTTACTGCTCACACTGCGATTTTAAAGGAATTCCTGCTCTGGAGGGTTACAGTGGAGAAAAAAATCGTACGGTCTGATTGTCGATAGTTTGTTAAGTCCGTATTAGATCTGCCTTAAACCTCCTTTAAACTGACAAGATGCAGCAATCATAAGTTCACGTGGCCGCTGTTTCAGCACTTGGTGTGTTTATAGAGGAAAAGTTACTTATCATTAGCTTACCAGATAAATGTAGCTTATCACATGAAATACTAGTATGATGACCTTTGTAAGACCTTTAAAAATAAGCTAAATAAACCCAACCCAGAAAGGAGTGCAACAGAGGTATGCCTTAAAGTACATGTTTTAAAGTATAAAGTGTTGACAGAATATTGTCCTTATTTGAATTACACAAAATGAGCTTCAATTTAATAATAAGTGTACACGTTGGAAAGAGAAACCACAGTAAAAATATGCATTCAGGTAAAACGCGTTCATTTCAGCTTCACAAGTGCTCACGGATCTCCAGTAGAATGTGTCCTCATATTTGTCGTACATTAAATGTGCCACGTTTGTTTGATCTTTCACTGATTGAATCATCACTGTCGCTGCTGCTGCTATCATCCAACCTCCAGATCTGAATGCTTGATCGTTTTTCTTTCTTACCATTTTTGCAATCATCGTGAGGATGAGAAAGTTTTCTTTGATAACCGTTGACCTCTTCCGATTTCTCCTTTTTGACCACTTTGGTGCTGCTATACATATAGACTGCTCCATCTGGTGATATCTTTGGTTGCCCATCTACGTCGACTCGAAGGATCTTCAGATGCATTGGTCCACCTTCTCCAACGGATCCACAGATACTGCACATGTCGTTGAAAGAATTTTCACTTGACCTGTTGTTTGTGAGCACAGAAAGAGGATGGAATTTATTCGATGTCAGTATCATTTGGTTTTCTGAGGACTGATTAGGAGTGGCACCGAGGGAAATTTGGTAGCGCTCCGAAAACGAGGATGACGAGGATGTTCGGTAGTCTGGAGTTGCTGACGCCACGGATCGTCTGCTTTTATCTATGCAAAGGATTTCCTCTACTATTTGTGGATCATGATTGCATTCCGATAATTTGCTATGATCCGGACCATATTCAACAACCGCAGTTACGCCATACGCCTGTAGCTGAGGTGAAATGTTGCCATTTGCGGTTGAGTAGTGTTCTATAGGGTTGGCGTCTGACTTCTTTGAAAGCCCAGAGGGCACCGGTGATGTGGCCGCATTCACTACGCAAGGGTTTTCGTGACTACATGTTGGACAGATATTATTTGTTCGATTCGCTTCGGATTCTGAGGACAAACTTTTATGCTTCTGAATAGGACAAGATGATCGCTGGAAGGATGGAGATTCAGGGAGCGTTTGCAGTTGCGGAGACACTGATCGTGGCTTTGGCGTTGAGTTCTGCCTTGTTGGCGTTGCACAGCTTTCAACCAGACCTACTTCGGGTAGATAGTTTGCGTGGGTAGAAGATAACTGACTGTCTCGTTCGGTTGATTCGTCCCTGCTTTGCGTTGCCGAAAGCGCCGTATTTCGTTCTACGATTTCTGTGATGGATGTCCTTGGAATCGCTGAATTTCGACAACGGCTCGGTGACGAGGAGGAAGAACGTGATTCTGACGGAGAGGGCGTTTGTGTCACGGACGGTGAATCAGCTGTTTTTTTAGGTAAACTCTGTGGTGCCAATGGAGTTTCCGGGGATGCAGGAATGGACGCATTCAGAGTAGGCGCTTCTGGAGGTGGTGCAGCATTTTTCAAGTTGTGGTTAGATGCAATCGATGCGTACTGGACAAGGTCACAGAACTTTGCGGTCGCTGCTACCTCTGCAAATTTTAGGGCAATATATTGCTTTGGTGTTTTTGGTTTTTGCAGGGCCAAAATGACAATATTTTCCTGCTGTGCAAACTGGTAGTAATGCTTTATGTGCTGATACTTTACGTTCTTATGTGGTGGTTTCTTTCCAAGCCTTGATTTTCGATTAAACCTCAGTGAATCAGTAAGGGCCATTATATTGATTTTGATTCCTTTCTTCTTTTGCAGACTTTCTCTCATCGCCTTGTTTCCACCCTCTGCTCCGAAAACTTCATTGTCCTTAATTTCATAGGGTCCCTTAAGCAAGCATTTGCCAGTAAAGTATATGTTGCCCAACTTCTTATCGATGGTCACGGCCTTTGGAGGCTCCATTGTGAAGATAAAATGCAATAGTGTCTAACCTCTGTTTTCGTAAGAATAAATCCACCTAATCACCAATCATATTATTCGGCTTCTTTTCGACTTCTGACTTGCTGGTCAGCCGTACTGTGTGAGGGTTGCTGCAAGGCTTAATAGGCTGTCATACAGAGTGCACTCTTACGTCTTACCCGATCAGCTTGTGCGCTATGCACGTGAGACTATGAGTAGAGTGCGTGCATCTTCTTTCAGACAGAGGCTGACACACATGTCGATATTAACGACAGAGTATGCGCTGCAGAAACCTGCGCGTTGACGCCCACGGGCACGCACAGTCACCGAGACAGGATTGTAGTCGCCCCGAGTAAAACAATTTTAATTTTGGCTTCTGCGTTTCACAGAATATCTGTAATGGCAGCTGGAGACAAGGCTTTTTACGAGGCTAAATTGCTTTAACACACCTTTACCTTATAATGATTTTTAGTGAGATAAAATACTCATCCCGATAAACGATATTTGTTAATGCCATTGCAAAGTCGTATGTTCACCAAAAGTATTATAAAATATAACCAACATATACGCTCAGTGTCTACAGAGTGGTGAATTCTGAGTGCCTTTGTCAATTTTGAAAGGCAGATCGTAGACAAGTGCCTTTTTACAATGCACGTCTTTCCAAATGACGCCGATTTGATTAATAAAACTGATCCTCAAACATATAAACAGCTAATGAAAAATCATGATAATACTGTTTTTAAGAGGTGTCTGCATTCATCTGACATCATTTTTAATATCTGTAGGTCCTGGTGGAATATTTTTCAACGATAACAAGTGCAATGCTACGGAGCTACGGGTCTCAAAATGGAGTTGAGTTTAATCAACTTTGGGTTAAATTATCCCTCCAAACTACTGCACAGTAAAGGATCCACAAATGCTGATACATTATGCTAAGCGCCCAAACAGGATTTTCTCGTCAATATATTAGCCAACGTAGAATTTACCAGATGAGTACAACGTTCACTTCAATAATAAGTGTTTTTGTATACTTCCATAACTCAGCTAACCAGACAGTGGAAAGCTTGACCGCCTCAATGGGGTTCGAACTTACAAGAGAAGGTGTAATACTTGTGTCCACACATCGCTCTAACAAACTGAATTACGAGCGTCTGACCGGGAAATGGCCAGGCAACTCTATGGTGCTTATCCACGTACTTTCCAGTCGGAGCTGCATCTAATCGTAGTCGTTTAAGCAAAAGCAGCCTTAGAGCCTCAGGCGCGTGCTGAAATGATCTCCTGATTCACTCATGCTTGACAAACGGGACTGACGACACAGTGACCTTTTACTTGTAGGACAGAACAGGTGACAAAAGTCTCTCTCAGAAACCAAACCGACTGAGGTCAGCAGACAACTGACGCCCACCAGTTCCACGTGTGCAAAACTCTACAAGACTGAATTTTCTGTTTTTGACAGAACTGTCTTTTATGGAGAATCTTTAGCAGCATGAGGTGTAGTGTTTGAAACATGGCATTTGCCTAATTTATTCTGATTTTGCCGGAAAAATTTATGTGTTATCAATAAGAAAACCTGTTTTTTTCTCCCCATATCCTGCATTGGCACGTTCATTGTAGTGAAGCCATTAATCAAACTGGCCCTGTTAGAATAAGCCATGGCATTTTGTAGACCTACTGGCTATGATATGGGTCTTTTACATGGTTGATCATCGTACACTGTTGTAAAGCGGCGTGACTTGTTCGTAATGACTCGGCTAATTGTCTAAGCACAAATAAAAAGTAAATAAAATTACTTGTAGTTTACAACCTTTAAATCATGACGCACGTTCGTAAAGAGGGCTGTTAAGTAATGACCATTAGGTATGATTGATTAATTAAGTGGGTAGGTATGTGTATTAAAACTTTCGTAAAGAGACATGTGAGATTATCGGATGTCTTTGAAATGCCGACTTCTAGGCTCTAGAAGAAAGGTTGTTAGATCAGTTTGGATTATAAGTGACACGATTAAAAAATTCTGTTTGATACATGCGCAAGCTTAGTTTCGAGTAATTATATCGATGGATGCAAGAAAAGGTCACTTATATTTTGAACATATAGTGGCAGTATTTTGAACCCACTTTTATCTGTTAACTTCTCGAATGCATAAACAATCGGACAAAATTAAGCGTTTTCGTTTGTTTGGGTTTTGTCCATTCTACCGTAACAAAAGGACACATTTGTTAAAGTTTGGATCTTTTGGTCAGCCCTTGTTGCCTGTTTGCTTATTTAACGATTTCACAGAATTCGAAGAGTAGGTTGATCGTGCATCCAGTTCAAACAGAGTGAAGAGAGTGTAGGTACATTTAAAAGTGGCAAATAACACGACTCATTGGCATTTTGTTAGAATTTTCAATTACTTTCCCTGTGATCTTGTTATGGATGTGAGTTATGATTGCAGATGATTTGACGTTTTCATGGCTGCGAATAATATTTTTTGTACAAAATGCAAACACTCGATTCCATTTAATAATTTCACACCTGATACAGCAACTTTCGAGTTCGTTCTATTTTGACTTTTAAGAAAAACAAGCCACTGACCTCGATGAATTATGCACCTAATAATGTTTCTAGCGAGATTGTTTTGTCATCTAAGATGCTTATCTAACGGAAATGACTGATAACTGTGTTATATCTTGGAGAATTGTCGTCAAATCTTAAAGAGCTTGGTAAAGTTAAGACGGACTACCACCAAAGAACCTTTTAACTCATCATGCTCATTAGCCAGCGATAAATATTACATAGATATTGTTACATCCAAGGTTGTATACTCGATCAATTTAAACTTAAAAGTTATAGTTATGACTTACGTTAGGTTTGCTAAGACAGGAAATATTCTTTTAAGTTGAATCGGGAGCTTTGATCCAGGTTGATTGAGGTGCTTTCCCACCAAATTGATTTAACCTGATATTAACTATCAGCTTAATAGTGCGAGTTGTTTAAATTCCCTGAAAAATGAACTAATTACTTTTGCGAATTAATACAGACCAGTTATTTATTATTCCCAAGGAATTTGTCCCAACTGAAATGGCGCGATTATATACAATCGAATTTGAACCTCTTTAACTGCAAGCCTTATGGTTATATCAAATCGACATTACTCCAAATACTGTGGTACATGAGAAAAAAATAAAATTTAAGAAAAACTCCTTCACCTGCTACGCAATTCGAGGCAAATTTACGTTACTTTCAAATGGGTTTCTTACAAATCAAAAACTCTGGATGGATACATTAGAATTCATGACTCAAAATTAAACAATAAAAAGCGCTAATACGTACAATTGGTCATAATAACGTGGGCGAAAGTAGGCCTGATATAGTTTATGTCTGCGGGATAATTATTACTTCGGCAAGATTTATTCCTGATTAAAAGGTTTATAAAAATCAAATAAATTTATTAGGCGACTGATTTTCATTGTGAAGCTAAGTATCCTGACTTCAGTAAGCATTATTAAATCTCTTTTGGAGCTCAAACCGATCGATAGAGGTAATCCATTCATTCACTTATTGTACCTTAAGAAATTTACAATAATTAACATTGTTTTAGGGTAGTAATATTTATTCAATCAAAGGCATATATTGGACACAAGAAAAGTAATTTATGCCATTTTATGTTACATGTATCTATTAATCTGCCTTACCCATGTTTGCGTATTCGGTAACAAAGAGGTACTAAGGGATGCCACATCAAGAGTTTGCATCGTTTGTTGTTCAATTTATTCTGGCAACTTGTCTTTACCTTAAGACCAAGTACCATTGTCCCAAGTTGTTTCAAAGGATTGTTCTTGTGGCTTTTTAGAGTACTGTTAATAAAATTTCGGTGTAAAATATATAACTGGGCCTTTGTCAGAAGACGAAAATGGGAGCTACCGACAGAACAAGGGAGTAAGTTACTCGATATAATTATTTCAAGATGCTGTTCGTTTACGTCGACGGGACATTCTGATCAGCTTTACCAAAATATCCATCAAATATAAGGTAAAAATGGGGAATTGGATATAACATGCTTTACACTCAACCATCTATTACGTTCCTCCTAACCAAAGAATATAATTGCTACGTTTTAGACTTTTGGGAGAAATGACCTTAAACGCTTGATTTTCCTTAGTAAACATAAACAAGTACTTGGCAACGTTCTGCAGCAGACACCGAGACGCAGACAAAGAAGCCAATTTCACGCACAGAAAGGTGCCTGTCTAGTCGTCTAGACTAACGAAGATAGCGAACCATAGCGTCTGATAGACTAGTCATGAATGTCTAAGTGACTAAGTTTGAACATGTGTGCTAAAGGCTGTCAAGTAACATTTATAATTAAACTGAATTTAATGAAGATGAATATATCTGTATTCAAAAATAAATAAAGGAACAGAAATATTTATTATCGGTATAGCTTCATACCTTTTTAGCTCTTTTACTTCCTGCGATTAAAATAATACTGCACCAAACTATGCAAGATCCGTCGAAATTTTATAAATATTGGAATGCTAAAAGCCCTTTTTTAAGTGCTGGGCCTATACTAAATAAACCATAAAAACAACATTCTTCAGGGAAATGGTGAAATAAACAATGCCATATCCATGCTAAGGGTAAAGGTTGATATCGCAACTTATAATATTTTCAGATGTTATCATGCGTGCGTTTTATACATCAGCAAAGAATTTGACGTTAGGGCCTCATATGCAAAAAAGAATCTCTAAATGTATGGTGCTGCTGAAACAATCACGTTTTTTTAATCAGTGTCAAACTGTAACTGAAGTTTAATTGTGAGCCAAACACGGGTAACGGAATATGGAATCGAAGTAATTTTTATTCTGTTTTTTAAATACATATCAGGTAATCACGAAAGATAAATGTCAGCGAATTCGTTTTTTTCAAAGCCCCAAAGATATCCTAGTAGACACTTAGCTCTTCCATAATATCCGATATCAACCTCAACGATGTTGCATCCTCCGAGTAAATACACAGATCCATTTTGACTCCATTTGCAGTCTTATTTAACAATTATTAATCAGCGTAGTAGCCATGGGCAAAATTAGTTGGTTGTAGATTGTGGGAATTAAAATATTTACATTCTAGGTTATCTAAACGCGGGGTTTTTTGACTCTCTGATGATAGTTTATAATCCGAAATGACTACTCTCCCTTATCTTTGTCGACGGAGAATTTAAGCTAAGACATCACATTCAACGCCTTAATTTGCGTGTCAAGTCAGACTTTCAACTCAAATTATCTTCCCTAATAGCATCTCAATATCCGTCGTATATCGCTCTGATATAAATATGTCGAGATACGTATATCGACTGTGTATCGACTTTGAATCTTGTGTCTATATATGCCTAATATCGACATGTCGATATTTGTCGAAATAGGTGAAAGAGGTTTGGATACTTCCTACGCAACCCCCCCCCCATGAAAACTATTACATACGAACACCCATTATTATTACTAAACTGCGACCGCTTCTAAGTAGCCATCATTTCCCATCCTATGTATACGCGTTTATTATCGGATTTATCCATTCCCCGGACGATGTTAAGAAATTGTCAATACATTTTCCTTATGTTATTAGAATAACATATGTTATAAAAAGTTTAAAATAATAAATGTACAAAAATAATAATAAGTAATCGTTAATCATCATTGGTTGCAGGTATATGTACAATTAGGGGGGTTGGTGTTTTGTCCTTGCGGAGAACAGGAGATGACGTGGCAAATTCTGCTGGGTCTTCTATAAAGAGATAGTGTGGTCAAGTGAAAATAAATAAACCAACCGTTAAAAGGGAATTCAGTTGGGTGTCTTTGCACCCTCTTGCCGGCCGCGTCAAGCGACCGTTTTAGGCGCCTTATAAATGCAGCCTCCAAATCATACAGGTTAATTTGGGCACCTCCAATCCACCTGATGTACAGCTCTACATAGTTTGAAATTTAAAAGAGTTGTTATAACCTACCTGTAATGAGTTCATACACTTTTGATCCGCCTTACGCTTCCTTTCTTTTTCGTCCTCGGAAATTAAGTTCCAAGGCGACAGCATCGTCAAAAATAGCATACAAAATGCGCTTGATGAAGTCATCCGTATTCCTGCCACCAAGGCACAGTAAATAGGACTCCTTAGTCAAAGTGTAAGTGAATGACGGTTAATAACCAGTTTCTTGCGGAATGATGAGTCCAGTAGCCGGGCATTCAATTGTCTGAACCCGCGCGGCTAGTAATGGGCTGCGACACTGGATTAGGCGGCATTTGAAAGCTCTGTTGAGTTGAGCTCGTACTTGCCACGGTTTGGGCCAGCTCTTGCGTTCTTTGTCTGGAAACAACGAGGCGTAACATCCCCATAACCCATAAGTGGCGCTTCGCCAATATGTTTAGCTTCCGATTAAGTGTGGCCAGCTTGCTCCCTAGGGAGTCAGTTTGCGCTGACGATTCGGACGAGCCTATTGTATTCAAACTTCATATTGAAAAACGGTCTTACCCCGGCGTTCAGCAGACCTGGTAGGCAAAGTTTCAGATGAAGACTCTGCTTCGTCCAATGCGTTTGCTTCCTATTGGAACTTATATTTTGAATAGGCAACCTACCGGTGATAGGAGCGGTGTTTCGTCCCATAAGTACTGTGAGTCCTCCTCCTTGCTTCGACGAGGCCTCTTGGAGTGTCGTTGGTTGCTCACGCTAAAATCTACAACCGCACAGTAAGGTAGAAGTTATGGGGTGTTAATCCTTAAGCTTTTGCCACCTCATTCCTTCATTGCACGTGAACCTCTACGTGGGCTGTGCGGTTGTAGGGTTCACGAGCAATGTTCCCCTAGGGAAGGTTGTGTAAATGGCCAATGTTTCAAATTTCTAAAGTTGCCTTACGCCATGGGTCGATTAATTCTATTAACACATAGAAACTATCAAAAGGGAAGCAAGCATACTTACGAATATTTTCCGATAAATCCGTACAAAGGAGATTAGTGCCCATAGTGGCCTTATACACGTGCATCTCAGATGAGCTAATAGGTTAGTCTAAGTAATCTTTAATATCTGCAAACTATACGTATAATATGCGAATAACTCCCTCCTTAGTTACAAGAATATTTTTAACACACTATCTTTTTACCGACGGCAATGCATCCGTTGACTAGTGAATTATCTACTCGAACCTGAGAAAATAGGATGCATTTATATTGATCACAGGGCTCGCAGTTTCTAGGTAGTGGACACCTTTGATGCTGCTGAAGAAGCCTAGGCCGATGTGTACACTTTACATCAAATATATTTACATCCATCTCGCTTAACCTTCTAGCAAATTGTTGCAGAGGTTGCGATGGCTTACGTAGCATTTTCCGCAATTTACCAAGGTAGCTTTCAAACAGAAAGGACGAGAATGAATCTAGAGGCCCATGATGCTGAACATCTCGGCAATGTGTATTAAGCTGTGCACATTATACACCATCTGTTCCTTACCGTATTAAACTTGGAATGTCCGCACAAAAAGTCTAAGTAATTGTTAAGCATAACCGCTGTTACTTACGCAGAGGCGTACACAAGATAAATAACGCACAGCAGTAAATAAAAATAAGAATTTTTCCAGTGGCTACTTGGTAATGTATCCTTTAGAATAAGTATTCATAAGTAGAGGATAAACCGACGAAATTCTGCACCCTTCCAGGAATCATATTCCTGCAAGATCCTGCCCCACTGTGAAAATTCAGCTGGTAGATATGCATTAAACGACAACAGTAGACGACTTACGTTTTTCTACTGCAGAGGTGGTCAGCACAGGAGTGTACACTAAACCGCTCGTCTTAAGACCTTCGATTCCTAACCCACATACCAATCAACTTCTTCACTACACCTAGAAATACTAGGTGAAGGGGATCTAAGCTAAAATTAAGATATGAGACCTAACTTACAGGCAGCGAATGGTGAAACGCCTACCCTGTGTTCGCCGTCCAATAAGAAGAGCAGCTCAAACGGATACAAATGGGTCTGTCTCTCTCGAGTTTCATCTCAGGGACGTTAGTTTTAACAACGTTCGACATCGATAGCTGACGGGGAGCCTAGCCGAAATCGAGCGTGGATCGATCTAGCAATGCACTTTTCCTAGACGAATATTTTTATTGGAAGCGAAAGCAAAACAATTAGCCGTTTCTGCGCGTTCTCATTCATCGAAAACCCGAAAAGATAACTTAACCAACATTGTGAACAAGGCCACCAACACGCGTCCATTATGTTAAAAATATGTTGTGTGCATACAGAAGGGAGGAAGCACACCACAACGAGCTGAGTGAGACAGTATCAGAACTTTGCTAATTCTGAACCCTCTTGTAACTAACGGATATCTTAAAATATTCATCGCAGGCGTGAGGTAGTCCACAATAAACCAAAGCCTTTGGACAGAACAGCCAAAAGCCTGGCGAATGCTTACATATAACGAATGTGTTTCCGAAAAAAGGTGCTCGAATTCTAAGCTGCTGAGTGATTGACATCACGCACCAGCCTGAAGCAATGCATCGACATTTGGTAATAAGAAGCGAGACGTCCCTGTCGAAAAAAAGAAAAAAAACAGCTTTTTGTGGGTTCAATCCAGTGAAATTACCTACATTATAATCCGATAAAGGAGTACATATGTGTGTTGGGGATCAAATAATGACAGGAAAACTCGCTGTTTCTGGTGTCATATTGCTGCATAATTAGAGAACACAATTTCCTCCTTCGAGCATGCCAAGATGCTGAATTGGGTGAAAGTCTAGGTAATTTGGAACACAATTAGGGCGAGGTACATGGGACAGTCTCCATAAACCCTTTTGTGACTCTTTTGTGTCAGGGGAATGAGCGGCAGAGCAGATGCGGATTTGCCCCGAATGCGAATCCAGGCATGGGGCAAATTCATCAGACATGCATGTAACCGCAGTGCAACCCTGCTCCGACGCAGGCGTAGTCGCCAATGCTGTCGCGTCAACTACCACGGCAGCAGGCGAGGAAAAAGGAAGAGAGGGTGCAAACAGACCCAGCAGCGCAGAAAATTTGAGATGCGGGCTACGCCGTTCAAACAGCAGCCCCCGAAACAACAGGAGGCATGCAGCTTGACATTTATCTCCCCAACATTACTTCCCGGCTACAGAGGAAAACCGCCCTGTAGCCACGTGACTTTAACGTTACTGGTATCACTTTCAATACTGTAAGGCGTGGTAGAATAAATATCTGGGAAGATGAGATTTTGTAGTGTATGTCGATACTTGAGACCATAAGGATGAAATAAGTAACTGTACAGTGCCAGTGAGTCACCCACACAAACAGTTTGGTGAACACTTTCTTATATAAAGAGTATGCCTGAACTACTTGAGAGGCACCGAAGAATGTACTGTACACAAACGGTCAACAAACCGATGACTTTATAGTGCGTCCTGATGATACACTACGAAAATAGGTTTAATAAATTAAATAAGAAGGCAGCCATCTACGGAGTTTGGTGCGATCCCAGCGAGGCAGTATACTGTGATCTGCATCTGGACGCATTCGGGACGCCAATAAACTACAAAGAGGTCAGAAAACCCATTTTAAGTGGCTACACATACGTTGGGTACTACGTACACATGTTATACACATCTCCATTGATTGCGTACGTCCAGTCAAGAAATTTTTAAAATTAATCAATCATAAACAGTCCAATGACTAATACCCTGATTGACACATTGCGTTAGATCTCAATCTTCAAAGAACGATTGCCCAGGTCAACTGCTCACTGACCAAAACCCTTGTTTCCAATCTGTCACGGCAAACGAAGGATAGGTGATTATCTCGTAGCTTTTATTATAGTTTTGGCATTTCCAGTTGTGATTTTTGTTATATATCTTTACAAATCTTACTTTTATCCGTATTCAGTCTAATTGATAGATCCCTAGTGCCCTCTGTGCATTCGAAATGGAACCCTGTTTAACCCTTGCAGATATCCCTTGAACCACGATGACCGTGGAAAAAATGGCCGTCTGATTTCTTCATGCCTTGAGTATGTCCTGTCAAGAGTTTTCACCAAACTAGTTAGAAGGGCGAAAATTTATGTGATGGTTCACTGAGCAGTCGGTTAATATTCTTGCCTGTTCTCTGATATATGATCGTCACCTTAGTCCACAGTCTCAATAGATGACGCGACTTAACTACGAGGCATTTGTGAATAACACCGACTTTGCGTCCAAATTTCGAACAGCAAACGAATGTTTTTGCATTTGAACTTGCAGTTGTCTTCGGTTTTCTCCGATGTAAATGCACTTAATGCAGTCCCGCTGATTTCGTATAACATAGGCGACTTCTCGTACTTATGGGTAGGGTCTTTAAGCTATGTCATTTGCCGGTGAATGTTTCAGTCAGACCGGAGAGAATACCCATTCCGAGTGGCGTGAGCAATCAAACAACGGTCTCCCAGCTCCCCTCCCATACAGTAGGCTCCGTCGTAGTTTTGACTGACTGCGCTATTCATTCGGGCTAATATGTGGCATTCCAGTCCTCTCAACGAATGCTCCCGATTAGATTCAGGCTAAATGAGCTAAATAATGGAATTGTGTGCACGGTTCTTCAGCCTCTTGAGATGGTAACTGAAGTTGGTTCTTAAACGACAGAACGAAAATAACCTTTCCCGTGGATGTTTCAGTTTCTTTTACTTGGTGATTCTTCATTCACTCTAAAAATTGGCTATGTCGCACATATTATCTTTAAATGATATCCTAGGATAATTAGGGTAAAACGTCCGGGTATTCAGTGGGATAACATTTGAAAGAACCTAATTGACTGTAACATACATGGGTCGTCTGAGAAATATTAACACTGCATTAAAAGAGTTTTCAATAAAATAACGTGAGGTTGACATATTTTTCAAAATGTTAATCCTTCTTAAAATTGATAAGAGTTACCATTCGAAATCATTCATAACCAAAAGACTGAGCTAAACAATCTACGGTGTTACTGATGTGTTATGCCAACATATGAGACCAATCCTTTGAGAAATAGCTGCTAAAAGTTGTACGTTTGAGTAGTGAACGTTCAATGCCTTTGTTAGAAAAAAACTATCAAATTCAGAAAAATCTAGAAAAAAACATGTTTGTCATTGGAAAATAACTTCCAATAAGCTATTTTCGAGGAAACAAAGACGCCTAAGTGAATTCTAAGAAGCACAGTAAGTTGTTTACATCATGAAGTGATCTTTACGTCCACTTAGGTGCTGTTGTCTGAAGACTTTATTTTGGTTAAATAATGTTGTTCGATCAAATAACTGTCAGTACGTAATATAAACTTACAAATACGCATGAAAGCCACCGATAATTATTAGACTATGTTACATTAGATTATCTTAATAAGACATATGTATTTGCAAAGGATAAACGAGGTATTAAAAAAACATTCCAGCAGGTTTTAATTCATGAGAGATAATACTTGCGTGGTATGTTCAATTGAAAACTTACTAATCCTGCTTGAATTCTTTTAAAAAACTTTAAGTTGATATGACTGCTTTCCGTGTTCTATGAGGTGGATTATCAAGTAGTGCGTTTGGTAGTTACAATTGATTTGCATCGTTTGCGGCCGTTGAAGACAGTTTGGTGAGCAAACAGTCGTGAGAAAACAAAATCTCGCACAGACAGAAATTTTGTTTGCCAGGCTGAGCACGCAAATACGCCAATGCCAGATGTGAATATCCGCTACAAACAACAAAACTGATACATATTTTATAGAAAAATCAGTGTTCCATTCCTTTGCAGGCCTTCGCACTTTTAGTGATTTTAATTTTAATTTTAATGTTTGATTTTGATCCAAGCTCAAAACGAGTGTATTGACACAATTTAAACAAGATAAGTATAATCAACTTATAACATTTCCATACTCTAGGGACCTCATGAATATCAAAACAGCTTCTGTTGTGAGGTATGCCCACGAATTCCCTATGATCGATGAGTCACTGTTGATAATCTTTTACGGATAATAAGTAAAGTTAGTAACACTTTAAATACTAGAAAATTGTCGCGTTCTTACTGTTCAAATGCGGTTTTTAAAAGATTTACCACTGTATATTTATTCAAAGCATAAAATATCACTTAACTTGTAAAATAATATTTTAAGATATGAAATAGTTTTAATATCTATAATAATTAATGAACATTTAAGGTATATGTTCACTAGAAACGGCAAACTATCATATACCTATCATAGATTATATAAACTAACCTACAGCATTTGCTACGCAAACGTATTAATTCAGACCACATTGGATATCGACAAACGATCAAAGCATAAACAGTTTTACTGCTACATCGAACTTTCAACACCTTGAAATGGTAATTTACTCTTAATGTGTTCCCTCTGCATTAATCTGATTCCATGTTTTAAATTTATTGCGAATAGCCCGCAACACGATCTCTTAAACCATTATAATTCACCTACTTAACGCTCTTTCGTAAACGAACCGATAAAAAGCGGATAGTTTTCAGAGCTATTATCTATATGTATGTACGTTAATAACTTTAAAATACTGCCGGTTTCAAAAATTGTATTTCCTGTATCACTCAAAAGCTGATCTACTGGCCGAATATTTTCTTGACTCCAACAAACATTAAAATTACGTCAGAGCACAAATTTGAAACAAAAATAAATATCTTTGGATAAGTAGGAGCGACTCTAGCGTATATCGGCATAACTGAAGAACTTATAGTTTACACATTACTTTGGTTAGGAAAGAGAAAAATGTTCATTGCAGAAAGAGCACACGTTTGAAGATAAAAAAACCTGCACATGCATTAAGTGGGTGTCTTATTTGGTAAGTTTTACCGTAACTCTCTTAATTAAAAGAAAGATCGCTCAGTGTTTCCAAAACGTATGCGATGCTGTCTCACAGTTAGCACACATCCATAGCACGGTTCGGTTGCGTCAATCAGTTCATTCATCGTGTGGTGTCAGTAGGAAGTACAATGTTACACCAAAATACACTAATGAATCATCGAAAGTGATCATAAATATTGAGTCATTCGCGAATTAGGTTGAACGCCCCCCACGTAAATGTACCGTATTTTTTGCTTGCTTAGTAAGTGGATCCAAATAAATGTATATTATAGCATTTTCCGAAACGCAAATTCGATTCAAATTTGCGTCCGATTGGGCAATTGTTTTATCAAAAGTATAGCAACACTTCATGACGCTATTTTTCGTTCAAAGAAACGTAACACCATTGTTTAGGTAATGTTATAAAATGCATTTATCTAATTTATAACAGGAAGCAAGGAATGTCAACGCTTCTGTTGATTTGCTAGATCCTCTGTCTGTCAAAGATGCGGATAATTATTTATCATTAACAGAATGCATCCGTCAGTGAAAACGAATGCTTAGATGCGTTATGATGCTTCCAACTACATCTATTTTGTGCTTACAAGGGTAAATTCGCGCTTCTTAATATGCACACTTAGTACGTTGATATTTCGCATTTGGAAGCCAAATTATTATGCTTACTTGATTTCTTGCAGTAGTAAGTGGAAAACTGAACTATGTTTTACGAATCTGCCTTAAGTTTGCAGGTGTACCATCACAATATTCACTCGGAAATGCAGGTATAAATATTTACTGTACCACGTGAATTTATTTAGAACGCTACCACTGTTCATCTGTTTATTTTAAGGTGGAGATAAAGAGCAAAATTTTAAAAAGAATTGTAAAGTTGCCAAATTATTTTTGCGCACCTAGCTGGGCAAGTTGTCTGCTTACAGCGCACATTTAAGAAACGAAATTTCAGCACACTGTTAAAGTTTACCTTATACCGCATGTAAAATACATGACCTTATTTGGAACAGCAGGTGTGGCCTCATTAAAACAATCAATGCATCACAGTTGTCCGAAGTATTTGCCGAATTCCGTCACTCATCTTTACACTGTGTATATTAAATTGCATCTCCTTTAATAAGCCTCCAAAAGTAAAAGTGCAACTTCGACTGGACGCTCACAAAACGCACCAGGTATTCACGCTACTGCAGTGGACGGCATTGACTGCATATTCGTGACAGTGCCACGTTATAATTGACTAATGACGGCAAATGAACCATAAATGGTCATCCCAGTCTTCCTTGTCTTGGTCGGCATTGTTCATCTACCTTTAATACCATTGGTTGCTGTGCAGCTGCTGGCGGGCTCGAGTGTGGGCCTCAAGGCAGAGCGGAACGAGTGAGTTCCGTTAGCTATCGGTGAGCTTTTTTAAACGAGTGCTATAGATGTCACATTATAAGAGCGTAATGGCAAATTCACTCCCAGTTTACCAGTCGGTCACTCCACAAAAGTAGACACTGGACTGACTGCGATTAAAGAGTTAAACAGTCATTAGATAATCATTTTGAAATGAAGGCAAGTTAAGCTTTCTTGGAAAATTCAGTTTGAAACCAGACTGTTAATAGGTTTGTGTACACGGCCTGCACATCCGCACTTATGAAGACGCAATTTTTTTATCATCCGCTCATCAGGAAAACCTGCGCCATCTTTAGTTCAAAAATAACTAGTCAGGAAATACGATCCAACATGAGAACCGTTCCCTCTGCTGTACGATCGACAAAAGGAATATACAGATACAAAAAGATAAGCTTTTTTAAGCAACGTACGATTGCGCAAGACGTAAAACAGAAGTTAAGCGCTAAAACATTTAAAGAACAATTTAAATAAACTACGGCCTCCAAGGAAAATCCAATATTGTACAAAAATGCTGTCCATGATACAGAGAGGGAGTTGGTGCCCCAAGGCAAAACGGGCCAAATAAATCATTCACCGATTGGTGAGCGCCTATTTACATCTATGAATATTCTTGATCTAAACCAGCAAAACCACGAGCCAATGGCTCAACGGTTAGAATGTTAGACTTTTACCCAACAGGTCGCGAGTTCGAGCCTTGGGTGGCGCTACACCTGGAGTTATGTATGACTGGCTGATGATGGCTTATATGCTTGAACTGGCAATTTTAGTTTCGCTGGTCTTTGTTGGAAATATTCTATTGCCTCTTCTACCAGCCACAGTGTGGCTGATGGCGGGCTCAAGCGTGAGCTCTGAGGCAGAACTGGACGAGGGAGTCGCTAAACGTTCGATGAGCGCCTTTCCAGCAATATCAAGTGTCATTAAACTCACGGCTCCCAGTGGGACCTCATAGCTCAATTGGCTAGAGCGTTTGCTGTATTAAAGCCATTCCCTTGCTGATGTGGGTTCAGAACCCCACCGAGGCCGCCAAGCTTTTTACAAATCGGTTAAATGAATTATTCAAATATGCAAAAATACTTTGCTAATTAATTGTGCCTCGTAGTCATCTAGTGGATTCTAGATTGATTGCTTAGGAAATCCTGCTTGGACAGTCAGATTACTGTATCAAAATTGGTGGATTCCACACGTTGCAGTAGACTGGGCGGGTAACCTGAATCGAGTTTAATTTAACTCACGGCTCCCGGTGGGGTCTCCTAGCTCAGGTGGCTAAAGCATTGGTTGTACTAAAGTCTTCCCTTTGCAGGCGTTGGTTCAAATTTCACCCAGGCCCCCAAGTTTTTCATAAGTTCATCAAAATAGTTCTCAACAACTGCTGAGTCATGAAAGTTTCTTTTAAATCTTAAGGTTTATTTGCTTTACCCTAATGACCGCAGACCTGTCAAAAGTGTACTGGTGGTATAATTGTTGATGACCCTATTAAAAATGAAGCCTCAAACCCAATTTATACAGGATGGTGCTAAGCATTTCACTGTAGAATTAGAAAAAACAATTAGCTGCCTAATAACCAGAAATTAGTCTAATAGGAGTTTGAGCAGCGCGCACTTATTCATAAATTATTGGGCATTCGTGAAACCTGTCATTTGTCTGGCATTTGAGGATTTCTTTACTCTCAAATATTTCCTTTACATTGTACGCTGAAATCCCTCTTATAAAATTCTTAAATTGGCAATTTGTTGATGACCGCATCCTTACGCGCAATCTCAATTGCTTTATCCTTATTTTTCTAGTTCGGTTAAAAAGTATCTTCCCAGGTTAACACACGTCAGTAGAATGCTATATTCTACTGCCAGCATTACGTAGGTCTTATAGTTGAAGTCAAAGCAAAATGAAATGTCATAACAGTCCCCCAAATTGCTAGTTGAGTTATGAATGAGGTTGTACACCCCTTTAATTCAAAATTTATTAACGCAAATTTTTTTCAGCCTCATGCATTGTGACTTCCGCCATACCTCTTGCCATATGTCAGCATGTACACGTTCAGTAGTAAAATTTCAGGTATGATATCTAAACGTGAAAAGAAACTGAAATTTAAAAAAAGTATGCATTGAATGTCCCCATGCCGGTTGTACAGTATAAGGTGAATCCCGTCAGTCAATCGTTTTTTAATTGCTTATATTCTGCCCACAGATAATGGAAGGCGTTTTGATCGAAATTTGCAAATGATACTTTGAGGACAAAACGTATGTGTCTCTTCCTGTAAATAGGCTCTTTTGTAACATAAGACGAGCGCACTTAGCGCAGATAAATCTTCCTGCTTATATAACGGTTGATATATATTTCTAGTTTCTGAACACTGAAAGACGATATATAGACCAAAAGTCACCACCGACATCATCATATATCAGTTTAGAGTACAGTAAGAAAACCTAAGAGCATACGTCATAGTATTTACGCAGACATCATGCAAAACAGTGCAGCTTTAGAGTAATAAATTCGTTTACGTTGATCGACGATGAGTCTTTTTATAGCCAAAGCCACGATGATTAAATTTAATTTGCCGTTTTCGCCAGCTCCAGTAGAGAAAAATTCCTAAACTTTAAATTGATTCTTCTGCTGTCAGTGAATCAAATAGGACGCCAAATGCGCGTTTGGCAAACACTATCGCAAGGCAAGTCTTCTCTCTAAAACGTTCTGGGTGTGCCAAATTGAATGTCAATATCAATGAAGCCTAACCTCCAATTAAAAAATATCTTCAGACGAAGCTTTAGGTCATAGTTGGTGAAATTATAGGTGACATTTGTCAAGCAAACTCTTAGCACTCACATCCGATTTGTAAAAATATTCTGGATATCATAAGTAGCCACAGCCACTAAGTTCTTTAGAGGAGAATGGAGTCCTTAGAAAGACTAGCCTAATGTCACCTACTTACCTATTATATTTGAATGTAATCAATAAGTAAAGCTTTCCACTTAGTCATTTAATGAAAAAAACGTATAAAAATTATTACTTCCCATGTTTAATCCAGAAGAATGGGAAAGGTGTGCAGCAGAGTTCAACTTACATTTTGGGAATGCGTGCTTGTGTAAGAATTGATGGGTTTCTTACGTGACGGTAAGTTGTCTTGGTAAACAAACTTGACCTTTAAAAGAACGTTTACTCCAAAGGGTCTTCTCCTTGACACGGTGCTCAGATGACAAAGGCAGTAAATTATATATTTCAGAAGACAAATAAGCACAAGCTACATTACCTTTGGGGTCCGAAATTTATGAGTTCGTTAATGCTAGCCACCTTGTCTAAAAAGCTATGTGTATATGAGAGTTTGATCGTCAGATCTGCCAAGATCTCCCGTGTGCCCCACAGCAAGGTGGCGCAAGGATGACTACTAGCGCGTGAATTAGACTAGCCTTGTGCTGAATCTACTGCTCTCAGTCCGCCTCATTCAACTGGCTAGGTGTTGTGACAAAAGTCAAGAAAACCGGAGGCGGGAGAGGGGGCGTGTGGCTGGCGCGATCGGAGCCATTTCTAGGAGTGCCACCACACCTGTCTTGGACTCCACGGGGTGGGTGTGCCAATGGGGACAATATTACTCTCTCTCTCAGTCCACCAGTCCGTCATTCCACACAAACTCATACTGGGCTAGCTGCGAGTTCTGAAGTCACGTACCAGTTGACGAAACAGTCCAACTGAGCTTGAGAGCCAACCTGGGACGCCCACACAACATACCTTTTTTCAATATAATGTGGTGGACGGGTTCAAGGTCACACTAAGAAGGGGGCGCGGAAGCCTGACTCTAAGTCCGCCTGTCGGTACTCATTACAAGCATATACTGGGCTGACTGCGTGGTCCGAGTTATCCAGTCAGTTGGCAACCTTCCAAGCCACGGCTTTAAGTTCACATTGATAGTTTCAAGCACCTCAGATTGTTTACAATGAGGGAAATGCGCTGAGCTGCTGAGCTGCCGAACAGATTCTCTATTCGCATCCCCAGACCCCAGCCACTCTCCTAGCTGGTCATTTAACTCGTTCTGGGAATGAGCGTGATATTTATATAGCACAATATTCAATGACCAACTAAACAGCTAAAAATGTAACCGTTGAAAAAAATAAGATACCAATAAACTCTTTTATAATCAAAATGCCCCATACTTCAAGTAAAGGCTTTTGAAAGAACAATATTGGCAAAAGAACTTTACTGGGATGACAAGGGAGACTGGAAAGGCCCTTTTTGACATTTAAGTTATATTCAGCCAGTCATACCAATTCAAGCTGCTTCAACATACAAGGCCGGAACCAATGAACACTTGATTAGAAGTTTACAATTAACATTTGAGCCATGGACTCGTTGTCTCGTCGCTTTTCGTCAGGAGTATTAACATTAGTGGATGGACACCCACCAATCAGTAACGGAACCCACTCATCTCGATCTGTCTAAGGGCTCATTAGCTAGCTAGTATTATAAGGAGAAAAACTAAACCAATGAATAAGTGAGACTAAAATGGCCATTTCTGATTTATTATCCGTCCACCAGGGCCATAAATGTCTCCAAAACTTACATGAATAGTTTTAGTATACTTCATTTATAAAGTCAGGTTAAAGTTTTAGGGTATTAAATAAAAGATCAAAAACCCACAACCTAATTAGGCGTTATTTTTGACAGGCTCTTGGCACATGCGTAGCAAATATAGGCAAGTTTGGAATTGTCAAAGAAGGGTACCGTGAGCATTGTGCATGTGAGTTAGAGTTTTATAAAACAACATTAATAATACAGAGCCGAGACCTTTGTGGCCAACAGGAACTTCCTAGAAAATAGAATTATTGTACCTTATTGCATTATTTAAGGCTTTAAATTCTGAGGTCGAAGCGTCGCCTTGAATTCATTTTTGACAATTTATCTGAAATCAAACCATTTACTTTCCATAAAATGGATTCATTAGAGATCGTCTTCTTTAATAAATTAGCCCGCACTCTCTTAAAATGATTGAGGGAGTTGCACTGCAATTTGAAATCAAAAATTATGCATGATGTGCTATCCCATGACCAGGACCTATTTATTTTAAACAAGTGATAATAAAATTCGTATTATTTGCATCAACTGCGTACTGTATCTCACTACCTATTTAAGTATTCCCTGAGGAATTACCTGAAGCTGCCAAGTTAACGTAATAATAACCTGCACTCATTTATTCGTAGCCATTCTGAACAAAAATAAACCTAAGCGTTGTACCAAACCAAAAACTATATCCATGTTTATCGGCAACGTTGAATGTGTGTTGGAAAATTAGTGTGATGGAGGGTTCACTGAGCATTATAATTTGATCAGTAACGTATAAAGTAGACCTGAAATGTCTGACGAAGTCTGCCTTTATAAACCCTTATTTGACCCATATACCTCTCACTACATAAGAGGATATTCTGGTGCTTTAAATACGTCCCTGCTTAACCTATTGAAATACAACCACCAGTCGTTTGATATGAGTGACTAAAAATTAAATGTGCTCGGAAGAAGGCTTACAGATAAACTTCATGAAAAACAAACGCTTTTTGATTTAATGTATACCAAACTATAACCAACAGTTACCGCGACGTATGTGGCAAACGTCGGCCAAATTTCCAAAACTCAGTAATTCATTCCGATGTGTTTATGCAACCTCCCAATCCTACCAGGTGGAAGTGTATGTTACGCTATATCCATCTGCATTTTAAAGACATTAAAAACTAGAGAAGCCCTCGTTGGCCGTCTGTACATGTCTCCTAGAAATTTATCCACAGAACTGCCATCTATGTGCGATATCAAACAATAAATTTAAATGCTAGATTTATTAAAAACGGTAAGGTTATTGCTAATTTTCTGCTGGTTTTCTAACGTAATGCATTCATTGGTCACACATCACATACTTCTTTGTCCATTTTGAATACAGGCTCTGTAAACTCAGCAAAATGTCTTTAATTCTATTAGTAATCCATATATTGTTTCAATTTTCTACTTTATTCTTTATAGTACACGCTTAAAAGAAAGTAGTTTTAGCGCTTATATTGTATTATCATCAGACGTTCGTTTATATATCATGCAATTAATAAGGATGAATTATTCGCAACTATCATTAAAACGTTTAGCACTGCCTTTTTGTGCCAAGGTATACCGTTATCCGTACCAAAACCTTACTGTACTAAGAACATTTACCATCCATAAAATGAACATGAATCACATGACATAACATTGGATTTCAATAAGGAGTTCCTTATAATTTTTCATAGGCATTGTGGGCTTGCGTTAGAAAAGCACTTCGTATGCGCGTCTATTTTAGTTCAAAATAATTGATCTCTTCTCGAGTTTTGATGTTGGGTCGCATTTCCTAGCTGCTCATTTTCTCTTAGCGGGTTGTCGATCGTCAGACCCATTAATCAACGGCCACATTGAGTTTAGTAATTCATCAATATAAAGCATTTTAACTTAATTTCTTCGTGTTACTGTTAGTGATAGCATTCATGGCATGTAGGATGCCCCTACAGACTTATGATAAACATTGTTTTTTAAGTCTTGGGAATTGTACCCATGGCTTGAAATTACCAAAAGCGTCTTTTCATACAATTCTCTGTAAGCGTCTCAACATCACGCGATTGTTGAGAATTGACTTTTACGTGCATTTGAACGCCTGAGTACTTATCATATAGTTATGGAAGTTGCCGAAATATACTAAAGAACTTAGTTGTCGTTAACTTTCCTTTGAATTTTATTAATGTATTGTATGCCAAGAGAACCAGAAACTCCTGAATTTGGCAGCACAAATCGAGGAGTTCTCTTGGAAATACGGTTTCTGAAAAAAAAACAAACAAAAATCCTTATAGGCATTTTCGTTGTCGATTTATACCTTGCATTATAAGTAGCTATGAGCAGAATCTAGCAGCGATGTATATTCTCGGCATATACCAACAACGTTTCGGAAACAATATATTCTTTTTGCAAAGGTACGATTTCCGGGATGAAATTCCGATAAATTTAAAATGCATGAAGGGACTTGACGACTTAGTAAAACATCTATAACATCTTGGTGCGAAGTCAAAAGAATCAAGTAGAATGTCATTTTGTGTTATTATTAAATAACGAGCATACATGTGGAGTACGGATGATTGCTCAGTTGTGTCCAAATTTCACTGAAATACCTCAAACACATTGGAAGGGTTATTTTATGCTTACCTAGTACAGAACACTTTCCTTCTTAACAACTTGCCCTTCAACTACTGATAGGTTTGAGTACATACTCGACCCATAATATTTCGATGTGTTAGCTAAACCTAGCTTTTGTTACCTTTATGGGCATCCCTTGATCAGTATTTCATGGCCAGTGTAAAAATTCTTCTGAGTTATGGGTCTTTTAAGGTCAGTCCTCTTATGCCTAAACTGGTGAAAACATCGGGGCATTTCATTAAGTATCTACAACAGGGACTATTTTGATAAGGTCTTTGTGGTTAGAAATTTGGCGAAAATGTATGGGAAATCTGTAATGCCTGGTTCTGTATCGTTTGCCCTCAACAAAATATAATGCCTTTTGAGACCATACTTGAGTATAGATAACCGTTTTACTATAACTAAAAGTGCACATAATTCAAATATTCAGAAAATGGGCGTCCTGATATCTACCAATTGCAGGATATAGAATATTAATTACATCTGTATATGGAGGCATCGACTAGACTTCTCGACATCTCTATCCATTAAATTACTTGCATTGCCTTCTCGGAATAGAATAAAATCAGTCCTTTTTCAAGCCTTGTCTTGACGAAGAAAGACTGGTTTGACTCTTTTGGATTGTTGGTAGGCACCTAAATAGTTCTTTGCTCCTTGATATGCGTTCCCTTGCGAGAAAAAAAATTAAAGGATAGCACTTGAAATTAGATAATCCTGGTATAAAGGGTGACCATACGCTACATTTTGAGGGATTTCAATCTCAAAATAAAGTTAGTGTAAGAATTAAGTTTACGGTTCGTATATAGGTTAGTGATACATTAAAGAGTAGAAAGGATGTTAAGTTTAAGGTAAGGGTTTCGTTTTAATTCCAGGTACCGTCTGAGAATTTACACAAAACCACCTCTCATACGGAAGTTTCTTTTTACTTGTCCAAGCATCTTAAGAAACAACTATAAATGAGGATGACAGAATGTCATCCGTCGATCAGGAAACATTTAAGGCAAAACTACTCCAATGTGCTTGTAGGTCAGTTTAGAGGATTTTCACATATTAATGACAGGAAAAATTATGCATCTTTTACTGAAAGCCATAATAAAACAGCACTGTTTTAATGAGTTTTAGCTAGGCTTTGGGTTAAAAGGTCGTCAAAGTTATTAAATTAAGATATAAAACATACAGTAATTTAGTTTATTGAAAAGGAAGGATTGGTAGCAGAAGCGCAGTCTCTGGTAGCCTACAAACTGGCCACTTTGGAGTTCACACTCGGAACATCCGACGTGTCATGCAGTTAATGCTACCTCTACCAACAACGTTCGAAAGTAACTTGTTCAAATATGTTAGATAAGATTGCTACTCAGATCTTTGAAATCACACCGTTTAAATAACACTCTCTTTCTTATTAATATCACTGGAGTTACACATGGCACGCTTCTGATGATCCAGCAGATAGCCTTTGAATCTTCTGCGTTCATTGTTATTTTTGCAAGCTGACATTTTTTCTGAATAGGTTTTGATAAATTCCCTCGCTTTTTTTGGAGAATTCATTTTTGAACTAGATACAAGAATCCACAACGCCTTACGGATAGGACATTTGTCCAAGTTTTCTATAATACTATCTAAAATTTCGGCCTCATTCTTTTATGTTACGTATGAAACCTTGTTGTAAGACTTTCTGGCTAAACATTAACAACTTCCTTACCCCATAAATTATATATAATACTAAAGATTAGGATTGCTGATGATTGGCCATTTCCAAATCCCATGTACAACTTTGATAAAGGCAAACTTCACCCTACCTTTTTCACGTCTAATTACGAAACATAATTTGATTTAAATGAAATGAACTGCGGTGCGTTTTGTGGATTTCTTTCTACGTTTTTCGTTAGCTCTTAATATATTAAGTACAGGAGTATTTTACAAAACATTTTCGGATAGTATATAAAAGTGGTAAATAAAGCATATATTTTGAAACATTTTGTTTTAATAACACATCCATATTGTGCAATACCTTTAAAATTCTTAGGCTTATTCTGCAGAGCTAAGAATAACGGCCAAATAAGTAGTTGAAAAACACGATTTTTACAAATGTTATGCCATTTTCCTTTTCCGTTTTGAAAATTCTTTTAACCCCTAACGTAAACGAACTTTCAACTTTTTTTCCAATGGTAATTCAGGTATGAGGAGGCTTGAGGACTCAGCTTATTATAAATTAAAGCAGTTACTTTCCACTTTATTGTATTTCCTAACGACCTTTTTGCAGAAAAACTGCTAAATGTTGAGCTTATTCAGGTTCAGCCTTAGTATATCAACTGAATAATTAGATGTCTAGAGTTATTTGTAATGAAGCTAATTGATTCAAAGGTGATTACTAACCGTTCAAGGGAATAAGCATGGTGACGTCTGATCAACTAGTACATCAAAGATAACAGTCTTTAATTTGACAACTAGAGATTTCTTAAAAGGCCTTTTAAAGGAATGTTGATTTTGTTTAAAGATTTACTTGTTCGTGGTAGTAAAAGCGCGATAAAAACAGTTGTGGAAGAGGAAGTTTACACAAATTTTATTAGCTTTTACAGAATAAGGCAGAAATGACTTTACAGAAAAATGCGCCCGCTTTACTCATTTTACAGAGTTGTTTTCATTAACGCCATTATAATTTAAGAATTAAAAGCTAACAGAGATGTATGCATAAAAACTAGTCAGTTTTTTGAAGTACAAATTAACCTTTCACGCATGAACCTGCTCGTATAGGTATGAATGAGGAACACTCGTCACATTGGTCTTTGCCGTATCCAGTAGCGCTGGAATTCGTTTGAATTACTGCTGCTGGTGAGACTTTCCTCAGATGAGTACTGCCACGCAGGCTTCTGTTTGTTACCCTGCCAAACATACAGCACTTGTCTATTGTCCTTCCGGCCTCTCTCTTGTGACCTATGACCTCGATAACTTCGGGCGTGCGTTTGATTATCATATGCCCTCTCCTCACCGTCATCCCAATCAGCATTCACTTGATGCCGCCACTCATCTCTCGTTTTGCCGGAGGTTGGGTCATGACTGTATGCTCGATAGGTATTGGCTCGATGTGTTTGGTCTCTTACGGGTCATGAAGGACGTTGTAGTAACGTTTTCCGGTGAGTTAGTTACATAACTTTGACAATTACGTGTCGACTTGAATCGCTGACCTGCCCGTTGGTTTTGCATTCGCTTGTAATTTTGTGAATTGATACCGTTCACCAGCAGGCAGCGTAGTGTCTTTGTGTTTTCGGGACATTCTTGGAATATGCGAGTACTAAATTCTCTGCACTGCAAGCTCTTATTGCGAGCTTTAGTCTGATGCAAAAGCCTGTCATTGATGACTCGGTGAGCACAGTGTTCACAAATTTCTGGTTGCATGTCTGAAGCACACAGAGCACAGACTTTTCTGGGGATTGGTTCTCGATCAGCTTTATTTCTTTCCCGTCTTGCTCTGAGCAAAGCAGCGAAATCGGGGGACGCGTCACCTCTGAAATTAGGTTGCAGATGGCGAGCATTCAAAAGGGCAGCAGATTTATTTTCCAGTTTCGAAGTTTCTTTCTGGGTTTCCGGTTGGTTGTGACCCTTTCTAGGTTTAAGTTTCCTGCTCACAACAGGATATCCGTTTTCAAGAAACCAGGCTGCCTCGTCATACAAGTGTTCACCCTGTTCCACTTGCTCATCATCACCAAGTCCAATCTTGTCGAAAACCATATTATGCACTGGAATCGTCTTAGTTGATGGTTTAGGGAGGGGTTTTGGTATTTGATTACCAGGAATCACGGACCTTAAGTAATCACAGAAGTTGACAGCAGTCTGAACGTCACCAAAGGCCAAAGCTTGATAATGTGGAGGCTTTTCTCTTCCAACAACAGCTATCACGACACAATTGTCATAACAAGCAAACTGATAAAAGTGTTGAATTTCATTTACCCCAATTTTAATGAAGGGCGGTAGCTTGCCCGATCTCCCTTCTGGTTCAAACTGCAGTAAGTTGTTTGAAAAGCTGACATTTACAGGAACTACTTTTTGCTCTGTGTTGAGAGCACTGACTACCTCCCAAGCGCAGTCGGTATTAAAGTTTTTGAAGGAGGCGTCGTAAACGTCTTCAAGGATAGCTGCAGTCGCAGCGAACTGTTTATTCATTTTTCCTGCTCCGGAGAATCCAAACGAAACTCCTGGAATGGTGCACAACTTCCCGTGAAGTTATTGGTGTGCTTTATGGCTTCTCTCCAAAAGACGTGGGCGCAAAGCCAGATGGAGGTTA
This sequence comes from Schistocephalus solidus, assembly GCA_017591395.1. Classification (NCBI taxonomy): domain Eukaryota; kingdom Metazoa; phylum Platyhelminthes; class Cestoda; order Diphyllobothriidea; family Diphyllobothriidae; genus Schistocephalus; species Schistocephalus solidus. Next base: position 180,387 of record WEDG01006253.1, on the reverse strand, counting down.
CCAGCAGATTTATGCTTTCTTACTATACAGGCCGTTTTGGGCGTTCATGCAGTACAACTGATAGCAGGAAAAAGTAGGGCCAAGGGCACAAATCAAAATTTCAAAGTAAGGATAGGGGAGGGCCTGAGGCAAGTGGCAGTTCGTGAAGTTCCTAGCAGTAGCACAACGCCGTTCGATCACTGGCTTCCTGTGAGTCTGCAGTTGTTTTGCCACGACGTTGACTATGAGAAAGGCGACTGGGGAAATGATCTGAGAAATCATTGCTAAGATGCTGGAGCGCGTGCTGAGTAAGCGGTCTGCACGTGAGCCAATAAAAGCAGGAGAAATATTGCCAAATCGAGCGCCTTACGATCTATACGCGCCTTATTAACAAGAGCTGCGCGAAAGACACCTGTATCGCTGTTGCTGTGGCAACAATGTGTGATCACTCATGTGCGTTTCCACAAATATTTTCAAGTAAAAGAGGTTCAACCAGTATCGTGGTACTTTTTCATTTGAAAGTGACCAGTAAAAGTGCTCACTCATGAAGTGCTAGCCAGAATTTTAAAATGTATTTTCGGTTAGAAAATACTACTTAAGTAGGGTTGGTATATTACTTATCGTGCAACATTATCTTCTGATGTTTAAATCACGGCATAATGTCAGCTTTCAAAAAGAGGATCTTTCCTGTAGACTGTAACATTTGCATACAAAACAATGCTACTTAAGTTGAATACATTGCCCGTACATGAAAATATTCTTTTTTCTACTCATTTGGTATCAAAATTAGTGCTTAACAAAGAAAGATCTTCTGCTTTGAAAACTATTTAAACTCCTGTATGATTTTTAACTCAAAAGATTGTTACTTTTGCATTCAGAATTTCCTAACCGCGGATTATTCATTTCTGAATGTTATTAAAAAACATCAAATAGTGCTCATATAACTGTACATTGGAGTTGGCCCATACTGCATACTTTACAAGCAGCATTAATAAATACGAAGATGTCATGCATTTTGGAAATGGATTTCATCAATCTTAAAGAGCTCATAATTTTCGCTTTCTTAAAACTGATAATCACAGTTTCTCAAAGAATACGCAACTTCCTACGTAATGAGTATAGTAAAGTGTGTTTTGCCTATTTTCGTTAAAATACCTTTGGATTTTCGTCACAATAGCATACCTATTCTATGATTTTTTATTTAGCAGGTGAAAGCAATCAAATGGAATCACAAGGACGAAAACGATAGCGAACATATGTAGAATAAGAATGAGTTGAAAACTTTCTATTTAAATTCGGTTGCCTTAACTCAGTAGCACAGACAATGTGAACACTGGTGTTATCATTAAAAAATGCTCGACGATGCATATTTTCAAAGTTCCACTCTAGGTATATGATTCTTGGTTATATAACAATTCATTTAACCAGAGTTTTCCAAAAATGAGTCGAATATATTATTAAAATCTGTCAAAACCCCTCATCATATAACTTTTCAGTTCGCATTCATTTACTTCAAATTCTCGTGAAATATATAAGGATATCATTGATTTACTAAGGTGGAAAGTCACAAAAAATGACTGATGTTTGACCAAATAGTTGTTCAGATCAGCAGGTAAAGTGTTTGACCGAATAACCTGTAGCTTGTAGCTAAGATAAGACTAGCATTCATTCAGTACACAGTGGACATCAGGTCTTGATCTAAGTTATTATTAGTGTATCTCGTTAATTGCTTCGTGTCTGCACTAATATTCACTTTAACCATGTCCTAAATCCCACAAAAAATAACGCCCCTTTGTAATCATAATAGTTTAATGGTTTTTACACGTAAACGCTTATTCCCGTTCAAATCTTGAAAATGCAGGGCACTGGTCATTACCCTGTCATAATCTACGGTTTATTTGGAGGTTTTATATTTTTGAAAAGCATGCAGCAATGACGTTTGAATGAATCCGGTAAGGAAATACATAACGGTTTTGATATATGTCTAAGTTTGAAAATTTTTGGATACGTTACCAGAGCTAAATCAACACATTCCTTGTACAGTGTTTCATCTTTTAATTATCTTAACAAGTAGACAGTGAAAAGCATACAGCTAAATTATACCCTCTAATAACACATTAGTTAGAATACACCATTTCTGAAGAAAAGGTAATGTTTTAGACCTCTACCTTAAGTTCGTGAGTGAGACTAACGCTTTTAAACGCTTGATATTTTGGTAAAGATGCCTTGTATGGCTACTTAACAGGACACTGGAGAAGGAACCGCCACAATACATGTGGCTTTGCGATAAAGTCTATGGAAATTATGCTTCAGATTAGGTTGAGCGATAGGTTTAAGTTTGGGGTTAGCTTTAAGTTTGAGGTTAAGGTCAGAGTTGGGGTAGGGTCATGAGTGGGCTAAGGATTAAGGTTGGGGTTCATGTTAAGTGTTGAGTTTAGGATTAGGGTAGGGCTGGGTTAAAAATTAAGGGAAAGTTCAGCTTTATGTTAGGGTTAGTATAAGCGTTAAGACATTGGTATATTTACCCTCCCTGAAATTTAATTTAAAGCCAACTATTTTATGAGAGTAAGGTGGTTCATATTCACGTGTCCTGCTTAGGCGGCCATCCCTACCGATATTTTTTCCCGAACTAGAAGGTTCTGGACTTTGGAAATTTAATTTATGGGATATAAGTACGGAAGATATTTCGTTTAAGAGAGCATGCTTGTGGGCCATGGGTATGTAAGGTAACACACAAAATATATTGCGTCGTTTGGCTATATTAATATCAAGGACTAAGCAAGATATTTTGAGGGTAGTAGGCATCGTCAGTAAACGGACCCAAAGCCCAAAGTTGAGACTCAAAGTATTGAACCTAGCTCTTTTATTTGACAAATTAGGTGAACTCTTTAAGTAAGCTACGGGCTGTTTGTCCTCCTAGTTATGCACTTTGAAGGATTTTGCATTTATTATTCATCCACCAGTCAGTTCAGAATATTCATCTTCAAAATATCCACGGATTTCTAATCTAGAACGTTCGTAGACAGTCACATTTTGACAGAGATTAATGCAGACGGTAGGATTTTGTTTGCTTAACAACGACTTACCATGCAGTAATTTGTGTTATAGTTCCTTTATCTTATACATATTCCTCTTGCAATTTTACGTATTTAGAAGTCTATTTGATGGTAAAAACAGGTCATTTAACGTATAAGAGTATGTGAGAACCAATTTTACCTTAACTACTTATAGTGTATGCGCACATCTTTTTTGCCCAAAAAATGTAGGTGAACTTTAATCTAAAGAAGTAGAATTAGTCAGTTCTTCATTACCTTTAATTTTGGAACGATCTTAAAAATATCCCCTAGAAAGTTACTGTAGATAGTCCCGTCTGAAGGCTGAAGTATCCTTTGGCCTGCAGCACATGTGAAGTTAATTCGGAAACAAATGTGATTTTGGCAATAACTTCTAGTGCGGTCAGTCGACTTTGTCCCAAGGCTTGATCATTAATACTGGTCATACGATGTGCAAATGAGCAAAGGACAGGTCAACATAGTTGTCTTAACACGATTCGCTCCCATCACAGATTCACTATCGCCTTGATTGTATGTGGGTAAGGATAGGTTATGACAGACCCTGGGATAAATATACATAGCTATCTACTGTATATGTTTTAGAAGGTGGAATGGAATATTCTGCGTATTAGCAACTACCTTCATAGAACAACGAGCAGAGTTGTTTTTTGTTTTTTTATATTCTAGGACCATTTATGTACAGTAAATTGCCTTTTATTCATATTTATACTATCAAAATCAGTTTCATTGCTTTAAATTGACCTATGAGAATAAATATGACTGAAAGTTATTTATAGTTTATATTTTCTTGCGCTTACTTCTCTATTTGTCCGCGGTGAGACCAACCAATAACTCCTATATTACCGCCATTCCCGTCTTATACGATCCTGGGTTGGGGGTAGCTGCGCGGGCTATCATAACCTACAGTTGCCGATTGGTGAAATGAAATGTGAATGAAAACTTCTGGTAGGTTATTTGACCCCAGCTTTTAGCATCTGACTTGCATAACATTAACCTTTCCTTATTTTTTTACATGCTTGCCATCATTATTAAAAAAGAAACGTCTTTATTAACAAGAAAGTAAAATTTAAGTCTGCTTAATGTCTTCAGACTAAATGCCTCTACAAAAATGTTGTAAAGTGAGCACAATGTGGGAAATAAAAATGAAATACGGGAAAGTATTGAAAAGAGCCAAACGTATTCGGAGGAAGATGGCTTTAAATAGCACCCTGTGCTTCGGTAACATATTTTTTGTCCACTTAGTCCACTCTACCGCTTTTTATGGCCATCTTTGTCTTGATCATGGTCCGTTGTTGATTATTCACCACAAACAGTACCAGAGGTGTAGGTTAAGCTCGTTCCGGATGTGCACTCTGCTTTGCAAAATAGCTAAATAACTCTCTAAAAAATCAAAGAAATTGACCTATTTGGGCTATTTACAACCTGCGACCAATACAAAATGTCAGTGAAAAACAGTACTATCGCGGAATCTATATAATTTATTAAAACTGAGAATGTTGAGAGTAGTAAAAATTTCAATTAAAACTTGCCTATTCAACGACCTGTTGTGATAGGCTGTATGTCAATACTGCTTTATCTTCTATTATTTCCCTATCTCCTAGTTTCCTTTGAGCTACCTTACTTTTTAAAATAAGTAAACAACATTCATAATAGGGCTGCCTAGATATCCCAGATGACTGCCAACTTCCACAATGGGTCAGGGTTTGGCTTAGTTGAAGAATACCAAAATTATCCTTTATTGTCTTCTGGATTGCACGTTGCCCTCTCCGTAGGACTTGTTGAAGTGGGGGAGAAGGGGAATGGGAGCAGAATTATCGGCTATGAGGACACAGGATTGGATACCCTCATCTGGTTGCGCCTGCCGGTCGAGACGTTAACTGGGATATGGTCGTTAGGTGGAGGCTAGGTTCGAGAAGCCATGGTTGATAAGTGGATGCTAGTTAAGGGTTATCCGGAGCATTCTTCACCTGCACAGGATAAGTGGAGCGATCTAATTCTTCCTGCAGGTGGACCCCTAACTAGGTAACCTTGTACCATTATAACCAGAATAACATTATCTCAAAGACAAAGGCATTGAAATGGTTATTTTGGGCGCAATAATCATCATCAGCCCGCTATTTCGATCCCCAAGTATTGAAAGATCTGAGGATTGAACCCGCGATATGTTGCTTAGAACTCCAACTTTCTTCCTATTGAGCCATGGGCTCGTTCTCATGTCGGGTTCGATTGGGTATATGAGCAATGATGGTGAGGGGCACACTGATCGTTTTACCGAACACACTCGTCTCATGGTAACTAAGGGCTCATTCTCAACCTCCACCAGCAGCTTTACAGCGGCTTTTATATTATAGACAGGATCGAATTACAGTAGCGTGACCCGTGAGTGCCACACTACTACTGGTAAAACACCCATTCGCAATCGAGTGGACGATAAGCCAGTAACCCATCGGTTAGGATGGTGGACCTCTAGCCAACAGGTCACGGGTTCGCTCCTGTGGGGTGGAAACCACTGCGGTATATATATATATATATATATATATATATATATATATATATATATATATATATATATATATATGGTTAACTGATGACAGCTAATAAACCAGAACCAGCTGTTTGAGCTTAGTTTGTCGTGGTAATTAATGATATTATGTCTATTAAGGTTCTATCTGAATAAGAAGTGGCACCAAATTTTTAAATTTCGGGATATTGCATGGAATGAACAATACGTAGTTAGTATTTTTAAATTGCCGTGCGTTTTTTACCTTTGGGTTTGTCTCGTTTTTGTGTGCATCTTTGTTAAATAGTAATTCAAAATTAAATAATGTTTGCCAATTTTGTACAAATACAAATGAGGATTACAGAAAGCCTTAAGGTTAACGGGCAGCAAACTTATGGGGACTAGGATGAACAGTTTATGAATATGAGAATATGCTCATTGTGGTCTAGCTTTGTACGGTTAAAAGTTAGTTATTTGTAAAAATAGTTAACTCTCCGTAAATTAATCAATTAAACATAAAAAGAAATACTTTGTTTCTTTCAGTGCTTTATGAACACGAACGACACACAAGCACTTTGCTGAGACGACGGTTTGTGTAGAGTTATAATAAAACTAGAACGAATTTATTGACAGAGTTGCGTTAAACAGTTTAAACTGCAGTATTTTCTGCCACAGTTTTTGAATACAAGATAATGAAACCAAGGGATCATGGCATCGACATGTGTGTCTCGCAATCCAGAGCATCAGACAATCAAAGGACATGGTAAATGAACTTTCAAAGTGATTCTTGTGCAGTTTGTGATGGTGCCAACCGTTGCTTAGCTAAAATAATTATTCTTTTAGCAACCATTTTAGTTTGCATTATGAAATTAAAACGCTCGTTACTTCAAATTCCACGAGTTCTGCTTGTCTTCTCACTCAAAGCCTGTCCTATATTGAAATAACGTAAAGTAAGAAGCTACGACGGATTCTGTTAGTTACATCGAGTTACTGGTATGATGCAAAAGCTTCAAAAATCCAGTCATACATATACTTTTCAAAATATTATTCGGGTATGTTATATTGGTAGTAACATTGTAAGACTACGGACTAACGAGGCGCAACAAAGACATTCAGGACACAGCCGACTGGTTTTGGAATCGTTAAAATCACAATTCACTTTAAGCAAAACGTTATAGTCTGGAACATATGCAATTCCAAAATAAATGAATTTTCCTAAAGCGGGCGCCTACCTTGAAAATTAAGTGCAAGTAACATTCAAGCGGTTCTGATAAATTCATCTGTCTCTGGTTTATATGTTACTGTAAAATCTGCATTCATTTTCAGCAAAAAACAAACCCATTATTTCTTCTACAAACTTTAATAGAAGTCCTCGCACTGAAATTCTTATTGAAACAGTTACACTGTTTGATTTTTGTGCGATTAAGACAGGAATTGTAACATGTGCAAGAAAAATGGGCAGCCTTTTGCTTGGAAGCAAGTCATATTCTCCGTGTGTCAAACTATATTCTGTTAACGATTAAATGAATTATTCAAAGTTTTATTACTCTGAGAAGAAACTGGATAGGTTTTTGAATCCGATTTGCTTAAAATAAACAAGGTAGCATATAACTATTCTATTAAAAACATTTGGCGATCCAACGAAACCCTCAACGAAACGTTTACTGTTCATTTCAGTAGGCACCTTCGACATTAACTTTAGTAATTAAATTAGGTTGGAGAACTCACTGCCAGTTGATCATTTGATGGCCTATGCAGATTAACGTAGAATCTTTTCAGGTGCAATTACATGTCAACGTATTTGGGAAGTTCTTGAAAGATTCTTTTGTTCTTCTGACAAATGCCCCTTATGTTCTCTGAGTTTGTCATATTGGCTTGGCGGTCATAAACTGTAGGAACACAAGTTATGTGTGAAGGCTGTTTTTTTAAGCATCCTATTTAGCTATCGTTTCACATAAATAACCCTACAATTGATGCACTAACATGGTGAATCTCATGGATTTCGCAGGAAAGTCCTGTTACGCGAAATTAGCCCAAGTTGCGTCATCCAACAGCAAGGTAGTGACCGTTCCTAAAAAGAAAGCATATTATGGTTTACAACTTAATAAGTAGTTTTAAAGAAATACTCATTGTTTAAGAGCAGCAAATTCCAAAAACATGAAAAATTAGTGTGATTAAGCAAACCAAATTTTAAATATACAGGAAGCATATCCATGCAAAAAACGAGTGAGTAAAACAGCTCAAGTAGAATCATGCTTGAACAGTTTCCTTTGGTGTACATTTCATGGAATAAGTCTTAAAGATTAGAAGAATTAAAAGTATGGTCATTACCAAACAGCCTTACTTTCGAGTATACTTTCCAACACGGTTTCAAGAGAAATTAAGGTTTTGTCTTCAGTTAATTCATCGTTTAAGATGCCTTTAACTAAGGCAAACAGATTTTCGTTTGATTGCATCAAAAGAGACAGCATAGGAATAAAATATTCCATAAGCCCATGTGTTGAAAGGTCAGCCACTGACTAAGAACCTTAAATAGAATTGTCAAGTACGATCGTAAACGTACCATTTTGTGTATATTAAGAGGAGTTCTCTTAGGTCAGTTTTAATGTGCTGTATTAAGATGATTTTCAAATCGTCCTAAGAATGTTACGAAAAAGATTAAAATTTTCAGTTTTTAGTCGAGTGCTCATGATTAAAGATGCTATTCTCTGTGTTTATCAAAACCTTCAAAAAGGATAGTTCTTAAAAGCATTTACTGAATTACTTAGTTCAGAGATATTATTTCTAATGCAGATGACCTTTGGGTCATATTTGTAACCTAACCCAATCCTGAAGAGCTGGTGCTGAGAAAATTACATGCTCACATCGCAATTCAGCAACAAATAGGTCAAAGAACAAATATAAGCCTTTCAGTGATATATTTTTGTAAAAGGAGCTTTTCTTAAGTATTTTATTGTCAAATATCTGCGTAAGTTGCCTTTTTGTCAAGGTTAAGTCAAACTTAAATGTGCATGATTGACCAGCTTTTGGATTGCCAGGAAAAAGGGGATATATTTTCGTCTGTAGATGAAAGATGGAGCATTATTTGCTATATTTTTCCCTTTAAGGTCCTCTGATATAGTTGCAAATGCTCACCCGTGTGCACGAACATCTAATAAGACTTTTGCGAAAACTGCTATTCTTCTGCCCACTCCACTTCAAGTGTCCACATCATTAAATAGTCAACAACGTATATACATTTTTTTGCACATGACTCGTGAACGGCATGAAAGAGAAAAGATATGACTTTTTGTGGCGTCAGAAATGAACGTGTTATATGGGTCCCAACTATCAGTGTGGTAAAACAAACTACAGTCTAACAAGTTTATGACTGAACTTTCTGAAAAAAACCTAATAAATTACTAAAACAGAGTTTTGATTAATTGAAAACGCCCTAGTTTTTCCGAAAAATGTGATTTCGCTTAACCAATTTTTTTAAACCACAAAAGAAAACTTTCCATTCGATAGAGCGATTTATTTAAACCTTCTTTTGTTAATATATTATTGTTCATTTTTAATACAACTTGCAAAAAGAGCTTTTTACCCATCGTTTAACAATAGCACGGAGAAATGCCGGGATATCCCGAAACGTTGGAGTTGGCCCAATTTGAACCGTTTTTCCTTCAATAAACAGACCTGAAGTTAACACTTTCTTAGTAAACAGCTTTCCGCACATTAATTTAATTCCAGAAGTTAACGTAGGCGAACATACGTTTAAGCTTATTCATCTTCCGCATGCACACTTATGTAGGGGAGGGTAAAGTAGCAAGATTTTTAACAACCTAGAAACGATAAGTGTTTGAAAAAAGGCTTGTGGGCGTTCACACGTCTAGATCGTCGGGGGTTTAGGTAACGGGGATTGGGAATAAGGGCGGATAGGGGACATGGGAGGGAGGCGTCTGACAATAAGGGGTGTTGTGGGTAAGTGCACGCATGCTGTGATAATCTTTGCTTGTTTAACTTCTTGCTTCTCCAGCCTCCCCTATATTATTATACAATTATGACGGTGAATAATCGAAAAGGTACGCTCTCCAAAGTTGGCTATTTGAATGTTTACGTGGGTTCTATCGGTGAATTGCTTCAATTCAATTCAACAATCAAAAATAACATAGTTAACCGTGTACTTCCAATTTTGATCTCGACATTGAATGTTAGGTGATCTACTGTTCATATATATATATATATATATATATATATATACTGAATACTGGGCCAGAATACTGGGCGTACAATTATTGCACACCGCGACTATGCACCACAGTCAGAATCGACGATTGTGCTCTTGCCAAATTATCAGATGACGCCCCTAGCTAGTAAAGCCATCGGATAGAAAATCCAAACAGCACTAGTTCCAACAATTCGAATGGTTTTCCACATGGCAATAAAATTAAGAACTGACTAACTACGTGACTTTTAATTAGGTTACAAACTCACGTCCATAGTTATGTCGGAATACTGGCCTAGTCGTTCCTTACAAATATACCGGGTTTCTTTAGCTTGAAAATAATAATTATTGGTTGTATGTCATCACATATTCTCTTCTTTATTGCTTTTCTCTTTTGTTTGGTTGGCAAACTAAGTAGAAAACGTTTGTCTCCAAATAAGCTTAGTTATAGTTCCAAACACATAGATAATAAACGATTGAGAAAATGGGTGGGTTAAGTAAAAGTTACGCATGATTTTGCAAAAAAGATGATGAAATCTAAAGCTGATAGCATTTGTAGCCTAAGTTTTTACACGTTCTGATATCAACGCATATACGTTTTTAATACTTCTACTAGACACTATATAAAGTCTCACAAACAAACAAGATGACAACATTACAAATGATCATTCTTTCTACAGCCAAAAAATTCAGTGTTAGTAGTTAATTATGGAAAAATTTGAATAACTAGAGTCATCGAAATAAGGTCTAAACTTATGTTCCTTAAAAATGTAAGGCATCTGGATGCGAAATTGCAACCACAGAAAAACGTTTAACTAAATACGAAGCATATTGTAAAACTGAATTATTCATAGGTTTCGGAAATTAAGAAAATGAATGGCATTATATTTCGGAACGGGCAAGAAATTAGGCCCAACCTCTGAAATATAAATGATATTTTTCTGCTAGCTGAAAATCACTCTGAAGTCTATGAATGTAAAGTACAACAGATTGTCACTTCGTGCAAAGGGTTTTACAATTGTTGGAACAAAAAGTGTCAAAACTATATTATCTGGATATTTTGAGTTACCTACTGTGTTTTCTTTAGGAATGATGCAAAAACCTTAAGATTTTTAATTTGAAAAATCGGATACCCCAAAACTTGCATTCTATTTATGAGTGCCAAGCATAGTCGTTTTCACTGTACACACGCGAAATCGGTGGGCAATTTTCTTGAAATGTAATAAAAAGTTTCACTACTCACGCTCCAGTGACGTGCATATAGTCAGATAATTAGGAAAATACAAATTTTTGAGTTTTATTATTTAGCACTACGGAAATGAATTAAGTAGATATTGTTTGTAGAAACTATTCACCAGAGCTAAACCCGAATCAGCCAGCAACTGTCATCTGTATACATGAACAATGTAAATAGGTTTATCGCTCTTCCTTAGATGCTGAGAAAACTTAAAGGTTGTAATAAATTAGAACTGAGGGACAATATTTTCTCGAATTAATGGCAAAGTAAAGGGAATGCCACATTTACTTTACAGAACGCTTGCCAAAGACCTGCCTGCCAACAGTGTTTATGTGATAAAGATCAATGAAGACGGTTATTCCCAGATTTTCATCAGAAATAGAATCTAATTCAATATAATTATTCAAGTTGATGACAAGCTGTGTGAATTGTTCGCTATAACTGCCTATTTCTTTTCAGAACACGAAAAGCAGTTAGAAAAATTGAAGTTTTCAGCAATATGTTCGGAAAATTCGACTTTTCATAGTGTTATCGTCCAATATGTCTTGAAGAGGAAAAATAATCTATTTGTACGCAAATAGGAGTTAAATACTCGAAAGTAGACACCAGGCAAGTGCAAAATGCCGTCAATAGCATTCAGCGACAAATAAGTTACGCTAGAAAAAACTGTTAACAATAATCCTTATTTAAACTTGATTAGAAAAACTTCGGACACTGAAAAGTTACTCGCGTATTGACTTAAAAAGGTTATAGCGTTTTGGACTGCACCTTTCAAGTTCGGGCATAAAACCAAATAGATCAGCTATTCTTAAGGCTTATCTATAGGATTTATTCACGATTGCTTCCAAATTTAGTTCGTAATAGTCAATGCTTTGACATAGCAACTTAATGGCGGGCTTTATAACAATAATTTTATACGTAAGGATGTTATCCTCCTTCAATTAACATAAATGTACCTTTTGGGCTCTCTGTGAGCAGCATAACTATTCATGATGACGTTTAAGGTGCCATTGATTGGAGACGATAAAACAGCAATTAATTTCGATGTTTTTCCATGTGTTTGACGGAAGCAATTACCTGCTCATCCACGAGCTATGAAAATCTAGAATGTAATTGGACCTCATATTTTTGAGCCTTTTTCCTCCTTTTATACCGACCTTGTTTTTGTTTTTAATTTTTAATTCTCAGGAAGCTTATTTTCAGCAAAAGTCTAAAATAAAAATCAAACAGATTAAAATCATGCTCTTTCCCAAATTCGGGTGGCTATTACGATTGGGTGGTGTTAGAATTACTGTATGAGTAATTTAGTTTTCAGATAAATAATGGTAGCTCTATTATTGGAATTGGTGGGGAGGACAAAATTGGCAAAAAATATTTTACTAAAACTATGAGTATCTATTGCCCTCCTTTGATTATGCTAATATTCAAAATAATTCACTAAAATTTTTCTCATTATAGATATGATATTTTGTAACAAGGTGTAATTTACGAGGATTATCAGACAAAATTCATTCTGCACTTTAAGGTAGACATGCATGGAATTCAGCCCATAGTGTTAATAACTCATACTTGGCCGGTGATCTTACAACATTTGGCGTTAAACTCTGTCAATGATTTAACCAGGAAACTAGGCACTCCTTAAAAAATACTTCCAAGCAGTGGCACATTTATTTCTTATTGAAGTGAAAATGACAGCATTTTTATTTAAAAGACATAACGAGCCAAATCTAACTGACTGACCTGGTCTTACCAGCTCACTGTGATCAATGTGAAGGCAAACACCAGAGCCTTGATCCTCAGTTACCCATTGAAACATACAGTCGAATACAGTTCAACATGAAGTATCGATCAATGCATTCATTGCAGGTAATAGATTAAATGTTGATCACTGAGCTTTCTTTTTGAATGTAAGCAAATAAGTAAGACACCAACAGTTATATTTCCCCTTTGATTTAAGACACTGATAAGGAATAAGACCCCAGTAATCCTGTTGACCTTGTTATAACTTCCTTTATGGATAAACCCTTCCACTTTCTTACTCTAACGTTAACATTAAACGTATAAATGGAATTTTGCATAAGACCTGAAATGTTACAGGTTTCACTCCCTATTTTTTATTAGAATAACTTTGATTTTTCTTTTTTATTGCCACGTCGGACAAAATTAAATTCTTGCATTTGAAGCATCTGAATCTGAAGCCAATGAGTAACTAATAATTCATGCTTCGTCTACACTGCATTGGTCTACCTGTCAGATGATGGAGGCCAATAGTTTAACTTTCGGACAGAATAGCAATATTTTGAGCATTGTTTATTGCTTCAGGTTTCATTTTTGCTCTTTTCTTTAGAATGTTAATTTTAGGTGAGATTTTCTGACTGTACCAAGAGGCACTTGTAGACAAACCCTTATCGTCATATTTGACTGCATGAAGATATGCGTATATATTTGCCAATTCGCAAAGACAATGGAATGTAACAATTGTGAACGATATTCAAAAGTGTATACTGAAAAATCGTGTTGTCTTCTACCATGTCCTGCAAAATAAGTGAAGTATGTACCACCAGGATAAATTACAGAGAAAAGGAAAAAAAGAAACGACCAAAACAACCTAATCCCAACTGTTGATGACTTTCTCTCGGTAGAATGTAAATCATTAATTCAATTAAGCAAAATACCAGGAAGGTTTTTAAGAGTAATTTCTTGGAAGAAACGGTTTCTGTTTTAATGAATGCTCAGTGTTCCACATGCACTGAAGACTTCCAGGAATTTTTTATAGTATACAATCTACGAAACTAAGTTAAAGATTTCGAATGCGTTTTGTTTCTTCATTTTGCGCTGCCTTTGCCGTTTATTTAGTCAGTTCCTTAGACAGAGAAGCACATAGTGCTTTACTATACTCATGTGACATTTATTGCCGCTTTTTTCCAAAAAATTGCTTTTTGACAAAATAAATAATACTTATAAAACTTATTTTGCGTTTTCTTTTACTTAAACGTCATTTATTAAAAAAATATGTGTTTTCGTGGAAATGTTTGCAATAGCTTAGATTTAGATTATCCAAATCTACCAAAACCTCCTATCAAATCAGAATCCGCAAGGCATTATCGATGGAATTAATAATGATATACAATTCACGAGAAAGCGAAAAATTAGCAGCTACCTTTCCGTGAGATACTTGTAAAGTAAAATCCTTGGGGCAAAATTAAGAAGATGGTTGAAACAAAGAAAATTAGCTGTTGCTATGTTCTCTAGGAATAGACTCCTGTGCGAGTTTGAACGCTCAGAATAATAAACCAAATGTTCCCATAATCGATTAGTGTTTCTTCTTTACTCATATATCTGTTCAATTTGTATTACATGTTTTAACAAATTCCAAAGTGCATGCTGCTGCGAAATAAAATTACAGAGAATTTTCGAAATAATAAACGTTGCCCAGCAAACGCTTAACCTCATACTTTGAACACCATTTGAACGCATTATTTTGCTGAAGTCCAAATCTCTTCCACCAAATATCACTTAATAATCCTGTCCTGTATATTTAACTAAATAAAATAAACTGCCAGACTGTTTGACTGATGCACGGTTTGGCTTTACTGGAAAATCGGCTAAAATCAACACGTCAACCTTCGATATATTAATATCTTTTTTCTCAGAAACGGTAAGTTTGTGTTTAAACCCATCCATTTTACGGCCTTAAAAAGAATTACACTAAGCGGCTTTTGGTTAAGAAGAAAATCCCTCTAAATTGTGACTATTTCAAAGTCCCAGTTAAACAGCGTTATCTGGGGTAAATAAAGGGAGTGAAGCTCATCCACTAGTTTAATAGCTGAGAGAAAAAAAGTAGAATTCAGAAAGGGCTGCATTTTATAAGGAATAAATAAAATAAGTCAAGTTTTACCAACTAGATAAGGTAGTATGCATCAAATGTTCACAGAAAAAAAACAGAAGAGTTCTTTTGCATATGCAGAAATTCATTATTTTCTTTCGGTACTGATATTTCAAGTTCTTTGCGTGTTGACACCAAGAAAGCGTGATCGAGGTACACTGCTATCGCTACTGGAACTACTGGTGCTTGAATTGCGCAGCCTTTGGGGTCGCCTTTGATACTCTGCAGGACTCGCAGTAGGACGAGGGTACTTAAAGCGTTTCAGCTCAGTGTCACTTTCGGAACTGCTGCTGCTGCTGCTACTGCTGCTGCTCTCGGCCCTATAGAGGAAAATTCTGCTTCTATGCGACTGATGTGGTTTCGAAGACGGCTCTGTGGCTGCTGCACCTCGTGTGATATTCTTGTGTCTATGCGGAGCCAAAAAATAAACACCACCGTTGGGAATTGGGGAATGTGAGCAGCACTCTGATTCACTGGAAGATGACGATGAAGAGGAACTGCGGTATTTCTTCTTATCTTTAGTTTTCGTATCAAATATTACGACTTGGCATGCACTTTCTTTGCTTTCAGGAGCCGGCTTCGATGGGTTGGACTGAGGTGCTTCGGATTTCGGTATTTCTGGTTTTGGTTTCGGTTTGACTGGTGTCGGTGCAACTGGGGCCTGTGCTACTGGTGGGTGTTTAGGGGCTAAGCTAGCGTTTGAACTAACACGTTCGCGAGAACTCGAGGAGGAGGAGGAGGAGGACGATGACGACCTGGAAGACCTTCGACTCGGCGTCTTTGACGTGGAGATTCGGGACCCATGGCCCTGTACTGGGGATTTCGACAAAGCCCTTGATGTGGAGATTGAAGTAGTGCTCTTACGACTTTGTCCGCTACTACCAATGGGAGTACACCAACCCTTAGCAGAAGGACTTCGTTCCCTTTGCTGCGTCACTTCGGTGCTCGGGCTTCTAGATTTGCGAGAAGACGAGGATGAGGAGATGGAGCGACTCCTCAAACTTCCCCTGGGGAGTTCATGTGGAGTCTCAACAATTCTTTCGCTGCTGCGAGAGCTTGTGCTGGAACTGCGGCTGTCCTTCGTGCTAGCCGTCCGAACGTCTGATATGCGTCTGTTACTTAAGACTTCGCTTGAACGTCTTGAGCTGGTAATGGCGGCCGAGTTATCTACCTCTGTCAACGGAATTGGTGCGTTCTTTAAATTGGATTTCTCCGCCCACTGCGCGGTTTGTAGTACCTTAAGTAGTTTTGTTGTTTTCTCAACATTTGTAGGCGCGATTATAAGGTATTGAGGCTTGATAACCTTATCTTCAACAGCCACCACGAGACATCCGGGATTATCAGAGAATTGGTAGAAGCCTTTCACGGATGTATATGGTGCCTCTTCAATTGCAGGCTTCCTACCGAACGTTCCCTTTTTCTTAAGAAGCAGGGAACTGGCGCTGGCGGTGAGTTTTGCCTTTTTGGACTTTTTCTTCTCTATAAGCTTCTTCAGGGCCTTCTGAGCATCGCTGGGATTGAAGGGAGCCTTCGGGTTACGTTGAACTGGGCCGTATATTTGCACAATATCTTGAAAGTAGAAAGGCTGCTTTTTCTTGTCAGTACCGACTGGTTTCAGAGTTGCCATGACTGTGATGAACTCGGGTCCTAGAATTGCAAAGTGAAGTAACAGTCAAAAATTCCACTATTTATTAGATTACTGAGGTGGAAGGCGTTCTAGGCTGCCAAACACACCGCCCTCTGCGTCTGCTTAACCTATCCTGCAATTGGTTGGCTCTAGGAGTAACTGATTCATTGATGACGTAGTAGACGCCTACAGGATCATTAAGTGGTGCACAAAATGTGGGCTTTTTTGTGGTTGTGTAGACTAGTGCACGTGAGTTCTTGAGATAGTCAACGGTTAAAACAGTACGTGTATGAAGTTTAAGGCTGGTTTTCAAAAAAGGTATCACAAGCCTATCCACCTGGATTGAACAAATTATCTGATGTCAATAGAAGGGAAAGAAAACGAGTGAACATGTTGATTCGAGCCAAACTTTATACCACTTAAAAAAGTATTGATGCCGTTCCCTCGCTATCAGTGACCCTTTTTTATTAACTTCATATAGGAAGATAAAACATTCGTTGTCGTAATATAACTATACATACGTTTGTCTATTTGACAGGTTTGGTGTAAAAACAATGGAACTTTTAATAGATATTATTTTATTTGTTGAAGTGGGATAGATTCAGTAGAGTTAAGCCAAAAGGATTATTGGAAGATTAAGAATCTAAACCATGCTGACATGGCCTCCTTTAAATTTAGTTTAATTTTTGTTTCAGTAAAAATACTTTATCTAATTTAAATTGTCAACGCTGAATTTGCTTAGTTAGTAGCGTTTTATTAAATTCCATCAAAATTCAACTTTACAAAGGACTTCAATGAGACCAGAGACTACCCCAGGATTGATAATAAAATATGGTGTTCACTGTAGGAAATCAAACGATAAAGGATAGTGTTGTCTTCCATATAAGGCTTGAAGATGTTCAGAAAACTGTTTTGTCATAATTCGGTTTAGAGCGGAGTTTTTTAATCACTCTGTTTTATGGGTCTTTCATTAGTAATTTAAATAATTCGCTTGGCATTAAACTGTACACTGGTGCTTAGTTCAGATAAAGGAAATCCTCTCAGTTTTCCCATACGTTGCTAGTTTTAAACGTTCGGAAAGTGCGAAATGTTAGTATTGTTTGGAAAGTTTTGCGATTCCATACAGACTTCTTGACAAGACAGGAAATTTTCTCCTGTTGAAGCGCATGGAAATTGTGAAGTCAGCAGAAATAAGTCAAACTAAAATAATAATATCTGCTAGGCTACGATTCAAAACGGGACGTTGAGAAATGTTCTCAATGCATAACTTCCACTAGCGAAATTTTCAAGTAACATCAGAGTAACCTGCGATATATAATGAAAAGCGACTGGACCAGTGATTGCTTCATGAAGTTTCATTCAGGCAAATTAAATGTCGAACGCAGTCAAAAATATCTAAAAATATTATATTTTCATTCAAGGTTAAAACTAGGTGATGGAAGGGAGGAACCTTGGGTATGGTTTAAGCGGACAGGATCCACAAACTAAAACCTAGTAGACACAAATCAAAAGCTTATAATAGGAAACAGTTTAGAGGGAGTATTGTTTGCGCAAACATTAATGTTAAACGCAGAGGCAGCAGCCTAGACTTATTTGCTACGCAACTTCATATCCGTCAGATATTTTAATCAGGTGTCACAATTGCTTGATTGCCCACATTCATATACATATTCGCCGTAATTTTCTCGACCGCGCCAATTGGTTCACCGACAAACTCCACCCACAGCAGAGTCTGGCAGTTTGCTCCCCGATGTAGCTGGTTACTTCATTGAGGCAATTTTTTTGGAATGAAATACGGAAGAAGAGGTCATTGCGGTTATTGATGGAGAGCAGACCGGGGAAGCGTGAGCCAAGCTGGTGGCAGTTCACGCGGTTGTCAAATATATCGAATGCGTCACCTTCGTCTCTGTTACGTGCTTGCATTATCCAACAGACAGACACGGTATCAGACACGGTAAATGACCCTAATTGTTGATGCAGTGGTAGCGCGCCTTTCAGTTTCAGTAATTTCTGTCTGCGAATTACCTCTGGTTCATGCGCAATCCAAATTTCAAGTCGTGTGAGAAGGCGACTGATGGATTTCGTGAATTTGGTGACATATGACATCGCATGACCAACGTTGAACCCAGGGTAGTTTGCTCTCTCTCGTTAAATTTAACGCATGCAAGGGTTGACGACGTCATACAGATAGGCCCGCGGTCCAAGTATCAGTCTAATTTATTTTACTTCAGTAACCTTATCTTTGGATACAAGACCAAGCGTCAATACCCACCCATATATATTTTATTTGCAGATAGGCTTATAGTTTATTAGGGATTCGGTATTTATTTGTCATCTTCCTAACACATTATTTAGTTGAAAGACTACAAGCCTAACTGCAGACTAGGACATCAGGAAAAAGACAGCTTGTTGTCCTTTCCATACTCCAATGTAAACTTCGTGTCTAGGCAGACAGCGATAAGGTGCTCTCTTAGTGTTAACCGCCTGATTCAATTCCAACACAACAATTTCATTCAAATAGCGCACTCAGAATTATGGTCAATAACGTTGGAAGTCCAGAGATTCCAAACTCTTCAAGACCAACTCCGGTATGATTTATGCAAGTATTGATTTATCTGGAATGCCTTTAGTCTAATCGTCAATTTGCTCCTCCATTTGGGTGGGTCCAAAAGGGTTATTCGTGACACCATGTTGGTTTTAGAAGAGTAGTCCAATGCTCTTGGTCGACAGATTCTGCGAATGCACGTTAAGAGGAAACCAACATCATAAATTACCAAAACCTTGTTTGGAAGAAAGGAATAACGCTTTGAATTTCACCAAAATTTGCGCTGACAATCCAGCCCTTGTATCTGAATAAGCTGCCGTACTTGTGAAACATAAAAACAGCCACATAAGGGATCACCAATTGGGAGTGGTTTTGAGCGGAGCGATGGCCGGAGGGCAACAACCACACTGCACACCTTTGGTAAGTCATAGAATCAGACCAAGGCCGTTTTTAGGAACTTCTCATGCATTTATCAATCAACTTTACTGACTCTGAGTTCTGAAGTGCCAAGAGCGTCCTGATGATTTAAGGTATTAGTGCTTTTATGGGTTTTTTTCGCTGGATGTCATTTTGTTATGTTTTGGCCTTCTGATGGAACTTTATTCTATCCAATGCAACGGCAAAACGCCCCGTATCTGTGTAAAGGATAACGAGATCTATGGCAACCTTGAGTTCTCTTAGTACCTAACGCTTAACCTGGCGTCCTTCACGCGGCTTATTTGACCTGACAAGCAGCGACGCTGGCCGATGGTTGGTCGAAGACGCATACACAGTGTGGGAGAATGACGTCATTTTGTTAGTTCAACAACAACTTCAATTCTGATTGGACCGAAAGGCTGAACAGAGGTAACATTTGCGGAAAGAGTAAGCTTCTTGAGTCACGGTTTTCCAGATCTTGGTCTATTAAAAAGCGAAGTAACTTACCCAATTTAAATTTGTTACTGAGACTTGGCCTAGGTAAAAAAGTGGACTTTTTTTAATGCTATGTTTTTTGTGTTATCACAAATTGCTGCGTCAACAGCGAGTTAGTTTATCGACACAAAATTAAGGTTCGAGCGAAAAATTAATATGAATACCTAATCTGGCATACAAAAACTTCAAAAGAAAACAATCTAAAATTCGCACTCTGTGAACTGGTAATAAGTGATTTAAGCATCCGGAATGTATGAATAATCATTTACTGCTTCTAATATCCATAAACAAAGTTTTCAAGTAATTGTCTAGGTCATTGGGTTAAATAAATACCGGGTAGGGATCACCAAGCCATTATCGTACGCCGGTTGAATATCTGCCATGAAGGTGGGAGCCGCTAATTTCGAAAGGTGTGCCCTGGCCTTGAACTGTAACCTATAAATATAGCATCCATAAACCCATTACTTTCACCTGCTGCAGCCTCTAAGGCTGGTTTTGACTGCGAATCCGAAAGGCTAGGCAACGAAATTTATTTTTCAGTTTATCGTGAATCTCCTTCTTACCAAACGTCACTATCAATGGAATATACGCGCTTCTAGTTTGAGTAGAGTATTCAACAGTAAAAGAAGCCTCGCGAAAACAAATTTTGCACAAGTGGGACAGAGCGTTCGGTCCATCTAGTCACATCTTCATTCTGTCTGTCATATGACAGAGTACTTGAAATACTTTCTCATTGTTCAACGGTGTACGTTTTCAAAAGTTTTATGTCAGGATAAAACATATGCTGTTAAAACGTTTGCAAGCTGGTCTTGAAAAGCATTTTCTCCCTCCAGAACAGGCCACCCATTCACCAAACCAAAGTATTTTGAGGAATCACTGAAGATAAAATCGTACATGATGGTTATCTATCACGCCAATTTACTCTTTTCCATCATTACTAAAAGGTCAGTGCATAAAGCAAACCTAGATTTGTATCCCAAAATTTATAAAACAGAGTTCAAATTATCTGCTTTTTGCTATTTCACTACGTTTTCCTTAAAGTTAGTGGACGGAGAGAGTGCTTTATTTTCTGTAGGTGTTTTGATTCGGGAAAAGCGACTTTAAAGATAATCACTTCCACAAAAACTCTTTTAAGTTTCCCAGTTAATTTTTCAAACGTCCGACAAACATACTCCTCTATCTTTCTTGATTACGATAGGAAATTATTTACTTAGATCTTCTGAGTAGCGCACTTAGCTGTCAAGTTTAGATGTCGACTGTTTTTGAAGTTTTCAATCTTTTGCGGATGAAGCTGCTTGCTGATAAATAATGCGTCAATGTAAACGACATCAAGTTACACGTGTTAGCTTAAGTAATTATTTAAAAAATAGTATTCTAGCCCAATCTCAAGTTAATATTGATTGCTGATAGCAATAACCTTGTCAATGGATTTTCATTTTTGAGGACTGCGAGGGATTCGAATAAACATATTAAGGTTGTTTCATAAGACCATATAACTGACTGGATAAGAAAATATTGTCTTTATTGCAATTGCGATACAACGGTGGTACAGTGGCGTTAAGGTGAAGTACTAAACCAGGGGTGTGTTCTGTGGTAAGGAGTACAACCTCGGCGCCTGGGTGCGGCTCACCGCTTGGCTTCGCTGCTGTGCCTTTGAGTAGGCCCAGTCATCCATCATGGAAACCTGAGTCAATGCTGACTAATAAGTCTTCAGATACAAAGACTGCTATGTCAATTCCACTTACATACAAACTTACGTGGGCGTTGTAGCATCAACATTTGCACTTCAAATATACGACTGACATATAAGCTAGGTAGGAAAAAATTGCCAGACATTCACTCGCCAAGTTAGGTCTGAATTTCTAGTTATCTTTTATTATTCCTTATTGCCGAACAAATTGAAATATCACGTACATTCACCAGTATTTCGGTCAGACCTGAAATAAAAAATTCATCATGGGCATGAGTCTTGGATCGTGGACGTTAACTGTGAATATTTTTTGCTTGTTTCGAATTGAAAATAGTTTATGGTCGGCAGAAATAAAATAACAAATGAATACCGGTACCCAAAAAAATGTTCTACCAAGGTATAGGATGCGAAGGAGTTTATGTATGCCTGGATTTAGATAGAGTTTTCTGGCAACCACACCATCAGGATTTTCAGTAATGAGCATTGACTGGATGGGTTGGGCCAGTTACGAGTGGCCTTGTGAGATATTTAGGGATGAAATCATCACACCGAAGCACGTTTCTGAGTCAAAAAGTTAACATTAACGTCAAGGATGATGTACCGTTGTGGCCTCGGCATAAACCAAATACCCCTGAGAAATATACAGCAAGATGTCCTATATGCCTCATGGATTCTGGATCCGGATTGTAATCAAACACACAATGCTCCCCGGGTCTGGAAAGCCTTCTGGACGAGTTTTAGTGACACCTGTGTTTCGCGTTTTTTTAACCACTGACTTTATCAAAGTGGCCATTGCAGTCTAGCAGATAAAGTTTTGCGAGTTGGAATAAACAGATAAATTAGTATTTAATGCCTATCAAACGGATGCTTTGGTTGGCAAATGTAGCTGTTATAGAAAGTGCTTCTTCTGCGTTGATCTGCTAATACAACGAAAATACACGGAGGTCAAACATTTCGCTGATCGAATGCCCTTCATTGTAACGTAATTCCTAGGAAGTCTTTCCTTTGCATGCGCTGAAGCTCCCGACATATCCCTTGCCGTAAATTGACATATCAACGTTCCGTATTGGCATTTATATCACGATAATTTACGTATTAAGAGATACAAATATGATAACTGAGACCAGTTGGCATGCAATCCAAATGAGTTAAAGGGAATGGATATTGGTTTCCTCCAAAGCCGTCAACTTATTCCTCATTACATTGGCATTCATCCAAATGAGTTCAAGGGAATTGATATTGGTTTCCTCCAAAGCCGTCAACCAATTCCTTATTTAATTAGTGTGGCAAAAATCTGAGATTAAATTGAGTTTTTCAGGTTCTGTGACTGTTTGGCATGATGCTGAGCAGTGAGAATAGTGGCGCCTAAGGAGTCTGGTAAGTGCCACAAGGGATTGACTGTGACTTATATTATGTTATGTTTATAGAACTTAGTTAGCGGACATATCTTACTTGAGTGAGAACTAAGAAACGGAGACCCAGATTTTATTGAACATGGAGGTGTCATTTAAGCAGCGCATCGAGAAAGCATTAGAGACGTCAAGGCATGTGGGACAATGCGCGTCAGGTAGGTGACACCATTCGTGTTAGGCTGTACTTTTCCCGATTAAATAAGGTCATGCAGTGACGACTGGAACGCCTCTTTATATCCAGTGGTGTGGTCTAGTCAGACCGCCTTTACCCCAGATCACACCTCGCCGGCTGAATGTCTGAGGCACACGTGACTCATCCCGACGTGACGACAGTATGAAGCTCATCGATATTTACGCCGTCAGACATGCGAGCTCACACCTCGTGAAGGCAAGGGCGGGGGCGGCCGTTGTCTTCTAAAGAGCGATAACGACTGTCCTACGATGTCTGCCTCTGAGCTCCTTGTTACCGGCGGGTTCCATGCAAGTACGTGAGGACTTGTCCTAAAGACTGGAAGGAAAATTGTTAACTTAAACCATTTTTTACCTACAACATCCAGAAATTTTTTTTTTTAAAAGGATCTCGGTGCAACTGCCTCCAGGCCAACCCGGTCGTAACATGCCTGCTCTGAAGTACTTTATCAAATCAAAAACACGTGAATACTAATTTAACCTTTTTACGTATGCGCAAATGCATTAGAATAATCCCATTCACGGTGCCGTTTAGGCAGAAGCCTTCTGTCATCTTAAACTTTCAAAAAATCGTGTTCTATTAGAAGACTCCTGTGATTAAATTAATAAAGATACTGTATTAAAAATCGCAGGTCTTAATTTTATTTGAAACGCCAGTATGTTTGAATTCAGCGTCAGTAGTGACCTTCCTCCTGCTGATTGCACCAGATTTAGAGTTTGAATTAGTATGAATGATAAAAATAGTAATTACATTATTTTACCTAGCGGCTACAATGGTAGGAAGGATAGCAGAAATGGTTGTTTTATTAAGCACTTCAAAGGCGTTAGTAACAATTGAACTGGAACAGTGAAGAAGAAATAAACCAAAACGAGATGCACGAAAATCTACTCAAAAAGAAACATCCTGCAATTTTAACGATAATTTACCGAAACATAAATGGACTTATTTCGAATGCGGCGACTTCAGGTGACTGGCTCCAAGTACCTTTCGGTCCTGTTTGATCGAACGTCAGTCCTATGACAGCCTCACTCAACAACTTACCGCATGATGTATGGACGGTATGATCTCGCTAAGTCCTATTGTAATATTACTGTCCGGTGTATTGGTCAAAGATGACCCTCACTCTGACACAAAAAATCAGTTGTTTATTACATGGAATTCTAGTGAGCTCCCAGATCCCAGAGGAACTGGAAAGAACAAAGTGACTGGAAAATGTAAAACCGTTCCTTAAAAACCATTAATAGATACCTGGTCTTGCCAGTTTACTACATTGATGAACGGATAATCGAGTTTGAAACATGTTTCTGCTATTACATCACATCATGATAGAGGTAAGTATTTTGGTTAGTTTCATTTAAATTTCAGTAAAGAAACCAGCGTTCATCCACAACAGTAGTTGATGTGGACGCTTGCGTATGTTTACTAAAAATCTCACTGAGGAAATGATTATACTTTGTTACAGGAGCAGCTTTAATGGAGATATTGTAACAGATATGATCGAACCTAAAGCGCACGTAGAGTTGTATTATGGTTACAACCGATTTACATGAACAGGTATAGATGAATAATCCGTTTTTATTTAAGAAACAACTCCTGCCCTCTACTCAGTTACTAGTTGTAGCAAATGTTCAATGAACATATTGCCAGCACATTTTCACTAATTGTCATTTAATTTTGATAACTTGTGCCTGCTGCATAATGACAGGCATCTGACGCAAAAAATAGATTTTTGTATAAATTTTAGAAACCTTGTAAATTATTATATGGGAAATTTTCATCATCATTCCTATTTCAGCTCTTTTTGAGAAAATGAGTGAAAAACGAAGCTCTCTTTGATCAGTTTCAGCTAGCAAACAACTTGTTTTCAAGTCGTGTGTTTCCTGCACTGCCAATTTAAATAAGAATATTTCGTCACATAATGGAAAAATTAGGACGACGGACGTCGCATCAAGAAAGCCAGTATGAATACGCTGAGGGATTGGCATTGTGAACGAATATATGATTGAAACTACACCTTGTAAACCGTTTTACAAGTTGCATGAATGGCATGAGTAGTACGTAGAACAAAGAGGGACAAAATGTAAGGATTCATTTTAGATTTTGAATAAGAATTTTCTATAGACTGATGCCGTCTTATCTCAAAGGAATATCCAGCTTGGCAGAGTAGACTCCTAATGTGACAACTTTTTAATGTGGAGTTGGTGAGCATAATTCAGAGATCCCCTGGAGCTCAGCTGGCATTACGATAATTTTTAACTCATGATTACTTAGCTCGTGCTCGTGTGTGCATTTACTGACCACAACCCCAAACAAAACTGTCTTTTAACCTGAGATTGAGAAACTTTAGTATCACAAAGTTGTTTACTGATTCGTACCCATTGTCCAAGAAACTAAGCCAAAGCCTAGTGGATCATGATGTCTGAAAACGCAGATATGTGCCATGAGGTAAACGGCCTCGTTACAATATCGCGTGCAGGTATAAACACGTATAACTTTGGTATTGTAGAAGTTAGACAATACAGAAGGAAGAACAGGCAGAAGAGCTGTATATTCACTCTCTTCATTGTGTCTAAACTAGTCATATTCTTTTCGTTTTTCTCCGTAGTATTAAGCCTCGTTCAACATTAGTCGACTGAGCAAACGGTGTCCAGTGGACGATCTCTCAAGTTCTTGTGGTTGAATTAAAACCACATGTTCTTTAAATTAAGCAATTCCTTAAAACTAACTTTATTTTCAACCGTAAAATTCAATCAGAGCATTTTCCAGACATTGAGGTCAAAAAGCCGGCCTATGTTTGTGATTTTAGCATAAACTTGAGTCATCATTTCTTCCCAGCATTGTATGGGTGTGTAGTCAGCCAAAATGGAATGCCAATAGAATAGCTAAACAACCGTATATGAAGCGGCCGTATATGAAGCAAAACCTTCCTTAGCAGTGCACGTAATCACCTCAAATATTAGCCTTCTGATGCGGTTGGAGTCAACGCAACGAAAATTACCAATGATCCTATCCCGTGGAGGATAAATGTACGCACAGAAAAGAAAATATTTTTTATGGACTCATACTTATCACATCGATAAAGAAAAAGTCTACTCCAGCCTTTATCGGTGAAGTTAATACTGACTGCCATTGACTTCTAGTGACCAACAGCATTTTCACCTTGAAAGCTAGTTAAGCTAACCAACTGCACATTTTGTGGCACGAAGTCTGGCAAAATTGCCACGTACGTATTGAGACAAGATTGTTTTGTGTAAACGGTGCGTGGAAAATTAACATTGAAAAACAACATTAAAATTTCAGTCTAACGTCATGGCTTTGAAAACCAAGACCAAACAGCGGGCCAGAATCACTTTCAACAATAGTTCACAGTCTGGTATGCCATGAAACCTACTTAAGAATCAGGTCTGATTAGTCATTACTATCGGGCCGTATATAAGAAGTTGCTATAAAGCAAAATTCTTAGGTTATTCAGTGGAACATGCTATTTCCGAAGATTTATTTCTGTTTTTCCTCAAAATATATGTTTTACAACGATTAATGAGAGCAGTAACATGATGAGGGTGATATTATAACATAATTGAATGCACTAGTGATAAGCTGATTAAGGCTTTCCAGTCCAATTCACCAAGAACCCAGAATTATGCCTTTATTCGGGAGTTCAGGCTTTGAAAAGCCTAGTCTAAAGCTGCGCATTACTTTGTTCACAACATGACCAAGTGTGAGGTTTAACTCACAATCATGTTCATTGTAACCACTACGCAAGCACATGGCACTTCCTTTCATTTGCAACGTTTTCCACATCAGGACTATGCGCGCACATTACGAACGTTACCTGATTGAGCAATGTTGAACCTAAAGCCATAACCACTTGCGAAGACTTTGTCAAAAAATTGAGGAAATGTTTGTTGAAACAATGAAGCTGTTTCGCATTCTTCTGTGTTTTCTGCTGCATGAGTTCAGATAGCTACTTCCGCAGTTTCATTTTTAACACAAAGCTTCTCACTCAGCTCGTCTTTTTGATACAATATGCACCCTTTAATTTATAATTTTGTGCTGATTTTATTAAAATATACAGTTTTGAGGAAATATGATCTTACAGATAATAAATCTGATGGGTACCTGAAATAAACGATCTGTTATCCTATATATTAAATTAATTAAACTGAGTTTGCCAAATCATGTTCAGGTAATTTTATTGGGTGCCTAAAATTTGAAATAATTTATACTTGTAAGCAGGTCAAAGATCTGAAAACTGAAATACCTAAATTGGCCGGTCATGACCAATGCCAGGCAGAAATCACTTGAGCTGGCATCGGATTTTTGATCCCAGACTAAATAATTGAATATAGACCGGAGACCTAAGGCAAACCTTCATGATCGTAGTTCATTTGCAATCGATGGGCAAATTTTTCAAGTGACTTTCCAATATTAATAAATTCAAGGTATTAAAAACAAGCAATACTGGAAAATAAGGTCAAATGTAGCCCATTTTCATGTCTCTATTAGAACGAAGGAAAAGTAATAAGTTCTCCACTCCCAAACCAAATTCGTCCATGTTTTTCATTTTAATTTTCAGTTTTGTTATATTTAACTTGGGAAAGCACTGAGGATGTCATATTTCCAGCTGTCTTTCTATCACCATTTAAACTCTTTTGACCAACGCTCATCGGCTTTCGCAGTAGTAGTTGCTTGTGTATACAAACTTGGGTTGTAAAAACATTAGTTTATTATGATAAAATCCCCCAAAATTTCTCGAAAAATCCAAGACAAAATTATGGGAAGATACATTCAGGTTCGAATAAAAAGGTCATTGACTCACAGCAGCGAGGGTTCGGAATGAGATACCTCCTCTTTTCCGCGTGAAAATAGATGTTAATTCCTAATTTTAGTTTAACGCTATTCAAATGGATCAACTAAAGGACATATAGATCACAGTAAGATAGCGTTTGCTACCAATTCGCATGCTGCTCAAAGCAGATTTCTAAGCTGTTTTTTCATGAAGTAAGACAGTGCCTGTAGCTTTTGGGAGTCATATCCTCCAAATGTATTCTTAAGAGGTCTGTTGGACAGTTTTATAGGAAGTTCTGTGAAATTCATTCTAAAACTGGTAAGCTCCTATTTCTTTATGAATAACTTCACAGTTGACCAAGGACGACCGAGTATTCTTGTAATTACTCTCCATCTGTCGATATCCGTTTTTATGGGTTGAAACTGCGATGGCTTTTCTTTTCAAAGTTTCCTCTTTGACTAAACGCAACTTACCCTTTGTTTACAAGTGGTGCGTTCGGCACTTTTACGTGATTGACATAAAGAGTTTGTGAATATGAAGACAAAAAATATAAGAGTGTATGATAGTTCAGTACACGTTTCCCGATCTTGTTGGTTTATTACCTACATTCATCGTTGACGGGAATTGCGACTTTGTACTACCCTGTTTAATCTATCTTAATGGCAACGAAGGTTTACAGATATCACCACCAGTTGAATAAGTACATTGAAAAATTAAGCAAGATATTATCATATAAATCAAGCTATCGCTTGCTCAGCACCAACATGTTGAGCTTTATTAGGATAGGTACATGACCTCTTAAATGTAAAAGTGACGGAAATATCTAACGACGATTCAAGGACAAGGAGAAACTTAAGGGCCAGTATTAAAAATTTCTCATGAAAAATAGCATGACTAAACCTAGTCGTTTCAAGTTGAACGATAGTTTTCGTCAGCTGTGGAGATAAGGAGGCGGTGGGTATAAGTTCACTTGACAACTCATGTACTTCTTACGGTGCGAATATTTGGGTAAGGATTAATTAAAGAATTTTTTGTGGCCATTTCCATTAACTCGAAGGGTGAACAGTTCTCAGCTTTTTATGTTGTTTCCCGCATACAAAAGAAAATCTGTTCATTTTCTTATACAGCTTTCTTTGAAAATGTTTTACTTCGTAATCAGGCCCTAATGTGATGTTATAACATAGAGGCAAAATCGTATTGGAAAGACGAGACACGCAGTGGGTAGTTTAAAGATAGCCGTCTGTAAAGACAACCGTCTGATTCCTTTACAATTAACTAATACTTGATTCATTGAGGCTGTTATATTCAAAATGAGGAGTGATTTAGAATAACCAACTGTTTAAAAATCTGCTCGCAGAGAACGACTAATGCTGATTAAGTGTTAAAGTATCGCTGGTATGCAGACATAAATCGCAATGCAGATGGTTCGAGCATGTGCACAAGTCTGACTCCAGCGCGATCGGTCGAGGGAACTTTGTCCTTTCGTCTAAAAAGTTGGTTTTTGCAAAAACAAAAAAAAAAAAAAAACAAAAAAAAGTTGGTTTTTGCAAAAACAACCTGTATTGGTTTGGTTATTCTCCCTAAACAAGTAAGATTTTTTTAAGTACTGTAATCGTTCATATTTAGTTAAACCTCTGAAGGTCATTTGGCTATCGGCCCTTGTAGTGTATTTCCTAATGTCTTCTTCACTTTCTTTTCAATATTGTATTATGTGAAAATCGCCTAACACTTATCGATGTTATCATTAACGTATTCTGCTGACAGTTTTTGACACAGATTTTACAGTTGTGCTTAAGATTCTTAGGGCTCTCCGCGAATGTAAAGTACTGTGAGAGTACCAAAATATTGAAAATCCACCCCTAGTCGCTGATGGAATATTTACGCTTCACTGTACCACATGTGAAATGAAGCAGCTTCGAAGTGGAAGGGCTCACGTGTGTTTTAGTCAAAAGCCGCCGCTCATAAAGACACTGTGCACTCCAAGACATTCATAGGTGTGGTGTTGCATGTCATACACTGATGTGCGCGCCAAGTCCTGCGGTAACACATGGCACTGACACCACATGTGGAGCAAACGCCTGTTGGCTTTGAGATTTTGCTGATGGACTTGCATGAGGGGGTTGATTATTAATCAATTTTACTAAACCCACCGGTAATGAGGGTTTTATGATATGAAGTATAAGCCTCTGACATCCTCAGCACACAATATTGCCCATTTATAAGGGCCATCTCTTTCAAAAAAATCAGTCACTTTAAACGCGTTTGCTCAACTGGTCGCTTAGGGCGTCTTATCGAAAATAATGAATTTTTTTCCAGCGTAAATTTGAAGAGGCTTTTAAGAACTGAACTATAATTTTGGTAGCGATAATAGTCACAAATATGAATGAAACTCGAACGTAAACTTGCACAGTCTACTATTTGTACTACCAGAATTAAGGTTGCCGCTTGTCTTAGAAAAGTGTTGCAGCACAGTAGTCACATATTTCTCATTAGCATCCTAAACTAATTCATAATTTTACCCTATTCTAGCGCATATAATGCAAGGAAACGAAGACAGTGTTGCTGCTTAGCTAGCGCAAATCTAAATGTTTACAGGAAGTTGCAAGCGAAATATGTTTTGACGAACAATTTACAAAAATGAATGCCAAAGCAAGTAGGGATAAAAGTATTTGGAAGTTTTTTAGCGTTCTGTACCAATATGGTCATAAAAAACGGTTTATTTAACCATCAGATGAATACGTAGATGTCATTACTACCAGCGGAGTTTCGCAGAACATGGACTCCCATCGAGTTGGCTCACCCTCGTGTCGACTGTTTGAGATCCAAGAAAAGCAAACTTCTTCAAAGGCTGAGTTACTCTACTAAACGTATTCGTTAAATGCATCATATTTCGAACATACTTGATAAATATCTCTCTTCCGAATTCATCTACCACTGTATTAGGACGAAATTATCCAGCCTTTAAAGTCATTATCTAATAGGAGAACGACGTAACAGGCTTTTCCCTCGAACATCGGACGAAAATTTATATCGAACGTTTTTCTTTGGATATACTCTATATGTGCAAAATGTTGAAGGCTGAAATTGAAGTGCTGCTCGGGGCGGGATTGAACCGGCGACCCCACTCCTACAAGATCGACGCCTACCCGACTGCGCCATCGCGGCACGCTTGGATGGGTGCTCTAATAGTCTTATAAATTGGTAACAGCCAAAGTACGAGGAAAACTATTGTGGCGGTTGTCAAACGATAGCCTCCAAGTTAAATCAACTGGAGGAAGAAATCAGGATTATGAAGAATTTTATACAGCAGACCCTCGTTTCAGAGGATCAATTGCCAGCATCAACGCATAGGATAACACGGAGTAGAGCACGAGGCAACCTACACAACAAATCCCCAAATATATACAATGTGGTATCTAAGATACCAATCAAGCGTAGTGACGCAGAGCCTCCAGTAACACTGAAGAATAAGAAAAAGCCGAAAGGTAAGACCACAGGGACGGGTACCAAAAATCCGAAGGGGATGATGTCAAACTCGCCAGAAAAGCAATCGAAGGTACAAATAAAATTGAGCAAAATATACCAATGAACGAGCTTAACGAAACACGACAGATAACGATTAACGAAAATAGTCTCCAGGCCACGCGCTCTTCATCAGAGGCAAATATAGAGGAGCTGTTGACTTCAGAATGGATAACACAAAGTGGACCCACAGCGGTAGTACCTCCCCAAGCCAAAGACGTTGAAGCCAGTATTGGGGAAGCCCAACATCAGCCAGGCAAATTATTCAACAGAACCCCCTAGATAGAGGTGCTGTGGACAGGTCACAATCCATAATCGTCCATGGGCTTCGTGAATCAACCAACGAAATCCCCAGGTGTAGAATAAATGATGATATCATGGCCTTGCAAGAGTTTTTGAGTGAAATAATAAGAGAGGATGGAAAAATTAGGGTTTGTAAACTTTTCCGACTAAATACTAAAGATAACACAAACTTTCGAAGAAATAAATCGAGGCCTTTAAAGGTAATTTTGGAAAACAAACTTCAGAGAAATCTTCTTATCGAGCGAACAGCAGGAGGAGTCCCCGGTCACAGAGGTATTTTTTTTCAACCGGACTACTCCGTACAAGAGATAATGAAATGGAGGGCGCTAAAAGCGAAATTGGAGAAATTAAAAAGAACAGGGAGAGAAGGGACTGGTAATAAGGAACGGAGTGATCGTTCGAATACAGAAACCCATTCTGTGGAGAACGCCCGTCATTCTAACAAAAGTCTCACGGTCGGGCAACTAATCCAATGCAACAACCTACACAAAATACAGTTCTACTGCGGAAATATGCAAAGCCTCTTGAATATGGACACATCCTGTGCAAATGTTGGTCCAGTTGCCTCAAATGAAGAAGGCAGCGACATAACCGGCTTAAAACACACAAATAAAATAAAATGTTTATATACCAATGTCCAAAGCCTACTCCCTAAATTAGACGAGCTTAAGATATACGTGTGCCAAACTTCACCAGATATCATCTCCATAATTGAAACGTGGCTGACCGCGAAGGTGGACGATCGTGAAGTTGCCATCCCCGGTTTTCAGTTATTCAGAAAGGATAGAGCAGGACGTCATGGTGGGGGTATGCTGACTTATGTCAGATATGGCCTGCTCGTGTCAGAAAAAAAGGAAAAGCTCGCGTGCGAAACTGAAGCCATCTGGCTCACCATCAGAACGACGGGGTCCCAAGCACTTGAGATCCTAACGGTCGACCGACCGCCGAGAAATGATCCACAGTCAGACAGAAGACTGATAGATGATTTAGAATCGTTTGCTAGTCGATCCGAAGTTATGATTATGGGCAACTTTAACGCTCCGAATATCGATTGGAATCTGAGCTCGGCACCAGGCTCGGAATTCAACTTCGATCGCCACCTCCTAGAAGCTATACACAAACGCTTCCGAACTCAACACGTCCTGTCTCCGAACAGAATACGCAAGGGGGCAACAAGCTAATTGGTTGGACCTTGTATTGACAAAGGCGGCTGACCACGTAGATGTTGTGAACTCTCTATCCCCATTGGGCAAATGTGATCACGTAGTCCTACAATGGTAATATTCACTCTTCTCTGTCCCCGTTTGAAGCATCACAGTCAAACGCAACCTTTGGCGTGGAGACTTTACCCAAATGAAAATTGATGTGCGCCATTTAGATTGGAATGAAACATTCACCGGGTGTATTCTCGAGGATTGGTTGCAATTTAAGGCCGTATTACAGGGACTTATCACCAACTACTGTCCTAATTCGAAAAAAGGTCATCAACAGGCCTCAGTGGCTAACGACTACAATGAAGAGTGAAGTAAACCGCAAGCGAAAGCTGTGACAAACTTATCTCAGGGAAAAGACCGTCGAATCGCTGACGAAGAACAGGACGCTGAGGAACAGGGTAAAAGGCCTGGTTTATAAAGCCCGCCAAAGTTTTGAGAGTTACTTGATAAACCGTGCAGCAGAAAACCCGAAGCTCTTCTACAACTACATTACGCAGTGCAATCGAAATAAAGACCCCATCCCTTTGTTAAAAACGGATGATGGCATCGAAATTTGCAAGGACGAGGAAAAGGCTGAGCATCTATCTGAGTTCTTTCAGTCGGTTTTTACGAGAGAAACCAATCTAACCGCTGATACCTATAGTGCGGAAGAGATCCCGACACTTGACTCAGTGGTCATAACAGAACCTATTGTTCTGCAGGAACTACTGAAGCTGGATGAAACCAAATCGCCAGGTCCTGATGTAATACCGGCAAAGTTGTTGAAGGAGTTTGGCCGTAGAGTTGGCAGAACCTTTGTGTCTACTCTTCCAAGCCCCCCTCGTTGCAGGCAGATTGCCACCCGATTGGAAGACCGCGTGGATTTTCCCGATGCATAAAAGTGGCAGCCGGGCTTCCGCAAATAACTACAGGCCGGTAAGTCTCACCTCCATATGTTGCAAGATTATGGAGCGAATCATCAAACGTGAACTGATGCAGTTTCTGGAGCGGCATCATCTTCTCTCTGACGCGCAGCACGAATTCCGCAGAGGAAGGTCCTGTTTAACTAATTTGCTCTACTGTCTGGAACGATGGACCCGAGCGGTCGATGAAGGAAATGTAGTGCACGCAGTCTACATAGACTTCAAGAAGGCCTTTGATAGCGTGCCTCACGAACGTCTCCTATACAAACTCAACCGTATTGGGGTAAGGAACAAGCTTTTGAAATCGATCGAAAACTTCTTGATTGGGCGATCTCAAGTTGTCTGTCTTGGTGATCAACAATCGGCGGAGGTGGCGGTTGAGAGTGGGGTTCCTCAGGGCTCCGTCCTTGGCCCTATCCTCTTCCTTATATGCATTGATGACTGCGTAACTGGCTTGGACTGTGACACCACCATGTTTGCTGACGATATAAAGCTTTGAAAGGTCATCCACAACGCAGCCGATGAAGAAAATCTAAAGACGAACTTGCATCGACTCGAGCAATGGTCGCACAACTGGCTCCTCCCATTCAATGCTACAAAGTGCAATATTCTGCAATTCGGCATAACAAGCTCCAGGCACCAGATAATTTACTATCTGGACGACACACCGCTACCAGAGGTAAAGGCTCAGAAAGATCTAGGAATATGGATCACGCCCACACTGAAGCCATCGTTTCATTGCTCAAAAGTAGCAAAATCTGCCATGTCAAGCTTGTATCTAATTAAGTGAGCGTTTGCAAAGTTCGACAAAGAGTGCTTTAATAAGGTCTTTGGGATGTTCGTGCGACCCCAATTGTAATTTGCCATACAAGCCTGGAGACCATGGTCTGTCAAAGATCACAACACCCTTGAGAAGGTCCAAAGACGTGCAACCAAGCTTTTTCAAGGTCAAAGCTCCCTGCCTTACGAGACACGATTGTGCAATCTTGATCTGTTTCCTCTGGACTATAGACAGCTACGCGGCGACCGAATACAAGAATTTCGCATTCTGCGGGATCAAAATTGTTGCCTTGCATCTGGCGACTTCTTTGAGCTGGCCACTACCACTACTTTGCGAGGACATCCCATTAAACTACGTGTAACAGGTGCAAGACTCGACACAAGAAGGTTCTTCTTCTCCAACAGAGTGAATAAGGCCTGGAATGCTCTACCTGCGGACATAATCATGTCCCCATCCGTTGACACTTTTAAGCGGAAGTTTGACCAGTACAGGTATAAGTACCACCACGGCATCCGAACCGAACACATTTCCTGAAACATATTCCCATCCACAATTTACGCGTCATATAACATACGACTGTCTATTTTTGAGTAACATTATTTTATAATTGTTTGTCCGATGCCCTGTAGTGTGACGGGGAAATAACCCTTTGTCCAACGTCCATTATGTGTCAGCCTTTTTTAATTTGCAGTGTCATTGACATCAATAGGGAGCTCAAGGGCTTCACCTATATGTCCCTTAATAAAACTGAACTGAACTGAAAAAAGTGGTTGCAAAAGCAGTACATTTCCGATGTTTGAATGCAAATTCTCAAAACTCATGCATGGATACTTTCTTTGGTATAGTGATAGGAAATAATACGAACACAGCCTTGTGAACGATATCATACTACTTATTATGACCAGGTTCATTTAGCGTTGTAAAATATAGGCAAATAAAGATGGTAATGTTTTGTAACAGATGAGGATGCTTTTGACTATGAATAGCCAAAAGTGATTAAGGGTCGTGATTTTATGAAACCTGGTCTCCAATGTCTGTCCTAGTCAGCTTATTAAACAGTTGAGACAGCCAACATCCGAAAACCGAGTACTCCCTGCGTTGGTTTAGTCCCTTTGTGGGTGAAGTGAATCCCTCTTGTAACCATCGCCCCAGGAACGACATTAACTGTACCCTACGACTACTGTTTTCAGTAGAAAACATCTCTTCTGTCTATGTATCAGGGTTTTACTCACAGGGTTTTGGCCTGACAAGATTTGAGAGATTTTAATCACAGGCTGGGGGTGAAGAATTAGGAATAACGAATCCTGTATCAGTTTGGTGTCAATGAGCACAATGCTCAGAATATTGGAATTACAAACTAGAAAATTAAAATTACAGTCGATTGCCTAATGCTTGACATCTGATGAATTTCAAAAGACGATTTCTGTCACAAAAAAGCAACGTGTTAATATTCAAAACGGCATAAAGTCTGTCAGAAATGGAGAAGCCAGGTAACGTACAGTGGTTGATTATTTGGCCCAAAATCAAGTTTTTCTTGGACGGTAAGACTCTTCTATGTGTTCAGGGCAATGAAGTGGAGCATTCTCCTGTAAAATTGTGGTATCCATTCAACGTTCATAGATGCTGAATAAACTGAAGGCATACTTTACGAGAACAACGAAGACCTTCCTGTTTATGGAGTTTGGAGTCGATCACCAGCTTGTATGCTCTTCATATTTAAAAGCCATCCAAAGCTTCAATCTGCGACGATTCTCAAAATTTGTCGTTGACGCAGATTTTCTTTTTGAAAGTTCATTTTACGTATGGCAACCTGGGTTAAGCTCGCAGACTTATCTAAAAATAAGTACTTATGGGAGACTTTAAGGTTTTTTCAAATCAAGCACCCATAGCCAATGTATTTTTTAGCGATATTACTTTCTTTTGTAAGATTTCTACTTAAAAACGGCTTGATCATAACATTTGCTGGGTATTATTCAAATAACTACATTCTTTTCCAAATAATCCTTATAGGAAAAATCGGCAAATGTTTATGGTAAATGGTCTCAATAGGCGTATAATGATACTTTCCCAGCGTGTGACAAATAAAACCGTCGTTCTCCATCCTTATGAGCCGATTTGGTCTACCTGGCTTATTTGTGGCCACAGTTCAATCAAAAATAATGCGTCGTCAAGTTGCTTTACTTATATCGAAAATACATGCTACAGACTAACAAAAAATACTTATGTTGGTAATTTTTTCTATTCATTTATTGTCTACTGCCGATAGAAATGTTGTGGACATTTTTTCATGCAGCATGGCAGATAAAAATGATGGCATGTCCCGGCCGCTTACCTCTCTATCCTGTACTTAATATTTTCCGAAATGTTTACCTTGAGTAGTTGCGGTAGTGTTTAAATCCGAAACCGCTGAATGGTCTTTAAGCTAATATTTACGTCAGGAGTATGAGGTAACGTCTTTGACATATATATTTGAAAAGGTTAGGCTCGTAGAAAAATTAAGTTATGCTCATGGATGTTCAATTTGGTGACCCTTACCCATCGACAGACGAAGTGAACAGACGAGAAAGTCAAATGGTCAGATTAGAATAGTTTGTGTGACAGAACAGACCCTGATAGACAGGAAATTTCACACGTATTTTCCAATAGCTGCCAGTCTGTCAGCTTCGGTCTTGTTGCACAAACAGCTCTGGACTGACCATTTCACTTTCTCCTCTGTTCACTACGTCCAATGACTGGCTGGTATCACCATCTTAAAATAATCACGAGCACAACTCGTTTTCTCCGATGAGCCTTCTATCTTCATGAATTCATCTCGAAGTACACAGATATTCAATATATATGTATACATATGTTTTGGTCACAATTATCGGTGTGGTAAAATAAACTACATTCACACAAATTTATTACTGCGTTTTTGGCCCAAAATGTCACAACTACGCAACAAACGCATTTTCAGAATTAAGTCTGCCCCTGTTTTTCCGAAAACAATGCTAATTCTCATACCTACATTTACCTTAACGCAAAACCACAGTTTCCGTCCACTTAAGTTATTTATTTACTATTTTTCCTGCTTATATTAATTTTTTTTCTAGTTCAGTGCACAAACAAAACGTTATGCTACGTCACTTTCGGCAGGTCGGACATAGATTTAATATACAAAAGACCGGATATAGCCCATTTTCGGCCCGTTTTTCTTAATTATGCTCATTTTAAATGGAGGCTTTTTAGAAAACAGTTTTCTGGTAAGCAAATCAATTCTACAAAAAATAACAGCCTCGACTGTATGCCATAGTACCCCGTTCCCCAAATTTTAATCTAGATATTTTTTGAGTTAGACAATCAACTATAATTCCTAAAAAAGATAATGTGGAACTTAACTGGGTAGCTGTCGAACGTAGTAATGACGCAATGTCATTTTTGACTGAATTAGTATACCCCAATTATCTATCAACGAACTATGAATTTCGAAACCCTATTCAAATAACTATTCAGACGGAAGGACATTGTGTGAGCCAAATTATAAAAGATTTTAGCTGACCACATGTTTTACTCTCACCTAAACGGCAGCAATCAATGAACCTAAGCAAAATCTTTCAGAAGAGCATTCATGCTAACAGTATATATGTTAAGGAGAACGTTATAAAAGAAAATTGACACAGTAAAAATGTTTATACCTCAATTTCAAGGAAAAGATATAATGTGTTATACTAAACAGTAATCGGCAAAACCATTGGCAGTGCTCTTACAGTTATTTCTCGAAAGACCATCAAATCCCAAGGGTTTATTAAGTGAGAAGTAATATTATATGTACCACATTGTATGAAAGCATGGTAACTTTAACCTCGCAAGACAAATAGGACACTGGGTAGCAGTTTGATAACCATTCAAATGGGGGCTTTTCCTCACCCGTTGCTATTCAATATCTAGAATAAAAGCCTGCCTACTTTTTCTTCTTAAATTTTCGGATAAAATCCAAAAAGGACAACGCGCGGGTTATACATCGTGATTAAAGTACAATATAAACCTTCATAATTGAAAACTGTCAACAACATTGATTCTGTTATTAGAGAATCGCAATGTGCAGTGATTAGCCAACTACTCTAGTTAAACTCCTTGGCTATTTGCTTCTCGCCTGACTGCAAGACGTTACTCCCGAAGCGGTTGGCAATTGCAGGCAAAGAAATGATCTTTTCGATGCTAATATATTTCTGCCGCTTTAACACAAAAAATGTTTCTTGAATGCAACCCACTGATAGTAAATCCTGCAACGTTTAGATTGAAGGGACGATAGAAAATGCATGTAGAGGGATATAGAATGTTTTGGTTTCATTCTAAATTCATTCAGCCAACCAAAACCCTGTTAGAAGGAACCCTCTTCGAGACCCTACCCTAGAAGATCCGTGCCATATTCGACCACCCGTTTGTATTTTCAGTCCCAAATGGCTGAATGGATGCAAAAAAAGCCCGATACAGACTGTATCAATCAACGCATTTATTCTGTCTTCTCTTTTCTGCAATTATATCTTAAACGACTCCGACCTGGTAGTTGGTTGCCTGCTTGTGACCTTTTAATCCCATATGGTTTTTTTTTGTTTCGGAACTTCAAAAAATCGATAATCAACTATTTCTGATCATGAAGCGTATGTATGCTGCTAGCTGGTTGTTAGCACGTTAGTAATATTACGCTGTTCTACAAGTGAAATTGATGTTTATCGGCTAACATATGTGAATCCAAGTTTTTACTAAATTTCAAAATGTTTGGCATGAAGAATGTATTCTAAGCTGATAAATTTAGGGTTGGAACCCATACAAGTACCCCTTGTTTTGCATGTTACTTTGTGCTAAGTCTCAGGGTATATATATTCTCGTACCGTAACCCTAAAGGTAACACTCATAGCCCTAAAACTACCACCAAAAATCAGTTATCCTACCCCAACCCTAGGCCTCCAAACCCAAGCGTCAACCAAATCCTAACTCCTGTTCGAACGAAGCACAAGGCCACTTGACCTATGGGATACTCATAGCAATGTGGCACCAAATTAGTCTCTGTGAGTCTAAAAAATCCGAAATTGATAAATTGTAATATATAATATCAAGCAAATGGGGAAAACTGGGAGACTAGACAGATCGATTGACAGTTTTGACATGTTTAAACAGTGTCCCACAATAAGGTGGCGCACGGACGGTGACGTGCACGTGAATTATTAGTAGACTTGCACTACCTTTACAGCACTCCCTCCTTCTCCCTGCCTGGACCGGGTTTCATTGACAAGTCAGGAAGGACGGAGGCCAGTGCGGGTGCAGGTTGTTGAGGTGGCCTGAACTACCCCTAAATGAGCCACAACACCTGGCTCGTAGCTCACGGAGTCGGAGTGCACTAGAGGCCATATAAAGGAGGTGCCACTGCAGCCCGACTCTCAGTCCACCAGTCGTTCAATGCACACGAGCGCATTCTGACCTAACTGAGAGGTCTGAGTTCAGTCACCTGTCGGTAACAATTCAAGCCAGGGCTTTTGATGCAACGTGGCAGCTTCAAGCGCGCAGATGGTTTATAGTTTAAAAAAATACGTTGAGACGTTGACCTCATCCTCTTTATTCCTATTTTTATGGTCCCAGCCACTGTCAGAGTCATTCAGTTGTCTGGTGCAGCAATGAGCATAACGTCTGGCATAACTAGTGTGACCTCATTTTCGCGTGCCAAAAACACGGCCTGGCACCCCAAACAAAAACACTAGGATTTCATACAAAAGGGGTGGACTGCTTCGATCTCGTATGTGTGAGAGCTCCATAGAGGTCAAAATTAAGAAGGAGCCATTTCAGCCTGACTCTCAACTCGCAAGTCGGCCACCACACATAAAACGGGCTGACTGCGAAGTCAGAGTTTAATAATTCGTTTGCAATCTTCCAGGCCGAATGTTTTAAGTGCAATGTGACAGTTTCAGGCTCGAACCACACAATCAGCCGCGGAGCCCTTAGGAGAAAACCCAACTGACGGGACTTCCACCCCTCGCAGCTGTCATGCATTAGCTGAATATTAGAGCAGCACGCCTCTTTGCATTTAGCTGGTATCTGTACCATTTGTATGGTGAACTATACAGGATAAGTTTAAGATTTTACATTTGTTCTAAAAAAATGAT
Source organism: Schistocephalus solidus (assembly GCA_017591395.1). Lineage (NCBI taxonomy): Eukaryota > Metazoa > Platyhelminthes > Cestoda > Diphyllobothriidea > Diphyllobothriidae > Schistocephalus > Schistocephalus solidus. Next base: position 139,483 of record WEDG01006253.1, on the reverse strand, counting down.
TATTAACACTTAACTCTCAAAAGGTTGCAGATAGTTCAAACTTTCCATATCAAACACAATATTGAAAACTTTCTCCATAGATAAATATTTAGAGACCTCACAAGGAAAAGCTTAGAATTATAGGAACTGAATGAAAGACACGAAGCTTATGCTTTGAGAAAATTTTCGTTTTTATTCATACCAAAAATTCACACATACTGAAAATGAATGAGCGCTTTTGCAAATTTGGTTTGCAAATAAACACATTCAGAACCTTCTGTAAAATCACATTATCTAAATTCGTCTTTTTCACAATCTTTCAAAATAACTTCGATGTATCATTAGAAAGTTCCAAATGGTTAAATATGATGCTTTAAAAGGCTATATCTGCCCAAATTAGCAAATATAACTTACTGATAGCGTAGTTCTGCTGGCGTAGAAACTTACTGTTTGTTATATGCTTGGACAAGGACATCGTCCTTTACCTTGCAACGCAACCCATAGTTGGAGAAGTTACGGATACAAATAAATTTACTACATAACCCGTTGTACGTGATCAGGTGACACCTTTTGTGATTTTTGATGACCACTCAAATTATATCATCCATTTACGCAATTGTGGTCGGCATCTACAAGCGTGTCATCTTTCATTCAAAAGTGCATTTTACCACATCCTATTTTGTTTTTGTTATGACTTTTAGGTTGCCAGTCACACCTGCCTTTTGATCTAGTTGATACTTGTCAAATAAAATAATCGACGAAATAAGTTACTTCTCGCGGAAAACAAGGAGAGAAAAATTCACAAGCCTAAAGTGTGCAAATACTACACTTATTATAACCGCGGGAAAATACACGGTAATAATAAACTAAGCGCCATTTTCGTCCTACCTGTCCCCTTAACTGATTGTGCTTTGTTCGCTGCATTCCGTCGCTTTCCTCTTTTTTGCCGTATAATTTCTTAAGTATTAATAGCGGACAAAAACCAAACATAACGTCTTGGTCAGTTACCTTCGTGTTTAAAAATGTTTACTTAACATCTTCCTTTGGCCTAGGATGAAATCATTTAAAACGCTTAAAGTCTAAAGAAGCCTGGGATTTTGTCCTTGTCTTAATTTTGCTCTCAAATTCAAAAAGGATACTTTCAGGCAAAATAAACCTGACGTTACCATCTTGTCCATCAATCGGCTCCTTAAATAAAAATGTTTTGTTCTAGTTATATTCCAAAAGTCAGAATTGTTGATAGGCGAATGTTTTAACTGCTACTAACTTAAATGCTTTCTGATGTATGCAAATGGTACAAACGTTAGCATAGTGGAATATGTACCCCCGATAGCCTTGCAGAAAATACAAAGAAATTTACAGTAAGATTTAGGATCAAATTTATGGTTACAGTAACGGCTAATAAATAGGGTTATGGTTAAAGTTAGATTACGGGCACGGTTATTGGTAATAACTTGGAATTAAACGTAATGCCAGCTGTAAAATAGGAGATACAACGTATTCCCATTTCCAACCTAAAAGCCGGATTCAGGACGCAAAAATGCTTGGTTACCCATTAAACAACCAAAAAAGCCTTCTATGACGCTTTTTAATGCAAACGAATATGTGTCTACAATAAGGTGTTTACCGCAGCTCGTTAACTGCTTCCAGGATACTGTAAATTATTATAAGGATTTGAAGTTAATCTCATATTCTAAGCCACCACAAAAAAAATAGAGTAACCTTAGTAGTAATGGTCTCACGCATCTGTCAGCCCTTGCATTATTTAAAGAGCCAGCTACCTGTGTCATAAATATCCCACTTTATGTCAATGCAAGCCGTTTTTGATTTTATCTTTTTATCATGAAACATAATTCGACAGGTTAACAATTCTAAGCAAACATTCCACTTCGATATTATTAAAAGTGTTGCCGACCACTTACATGTTGACTTCTCTGGAGTTGATTTACGTTTTGGCTAAGCCTAGCTGTTCCTATTTTTGAGACTTTAACCTGCTGCTCTGGCGTTGGAGTTCATAAAAAATACTTCCTGAGAACGGACCTAATGAACTAGCTGGACCAACTTATTAAATGTTGAGAGTAATGCATTTTCCTTTAATTACTCTCCCTGTTGTCAACCAAATGCTCTCATTCTCTATTAGGATGAAATCACCACAAAGCATCGCATTTTAGCTGAATTTAATAGAATAAACTAAGGCTTGCGCTTCAAGTATTTGTTTTTTACATGTGTAATGAAGTTATAGTAGAAAGCTGAGTTCAAGAAATATCGAGCTCAAAATTGGGGAGAGTAATATGGCACACAGTTAAGGCTCTTAATGTTGGTTGAAGAATTCTCTTTTGGCCACGGACAGCTGTTATATTTAAAGAAATTTATTTTTAATCTGCTTAATTAAGGTCAAATAGCCCGAAATTGGGAAAAAAATAGGCATTTTGAAATTGAAATAATTTTCTACGCTATTGAAACGTCTTATTTATATGCGCTGTAACCAAACCAAAAAAAGCATAAAGGCAGGAAACAAGTTACCCTACTACCTTAAGGCAAAGGAAAAAGTGTAGTTCTGCATTTTATAAGCATCAGGTAAATTTAGGGATGAAAATTGCATTGCTTTCCGCAAAAAAAGCGTGGGCAAAGTGTTAGAAATTCGTTTTAACAAACTTGGGACGTTTTTGTTATCAAACTCAGTAATATACCTGCGTAACTGCAATTAATTTTAACACACCGATAGTTATTACAGCATATATAAATTTTTTAATGAGAACCTAGGATATGCTATAACATTTCTCTTTCGAAAAATTACGTTTTGCTGTTACGTAGGAATGAATACGGAAATCACCAGCAGTAGGAGTATCGCAAGAACATTAAGCAAGGATTTTTATTATTACTAAAATGACTCTGGCTTATTCTAAAGAAAAGAACCATGTCTATAAGTAAATATGGCAGACCAAAAAGATTCATAGGTAAGCAGGACGATAATTTTATTTGTTGCACAGTGAAAACCTATCATTCACAGGTAGCATCTGTCGATTTTTTAAGGGTTATTAGGAATATGATCAATTTTGGAATTTGAACTGCACCAGTAAAATCACATAATGAAACTGTTTTGAGTAGAAATCGTATTAGATAATGTTTTTTATTTACTACGAAGTACATTGACCTCAGGCCCTCAGTTGGCAAAATATTTACTTCTGCAATCATATTTTATGTTAGATAAGTGTGGTAAGTTGTCCCCATTGTCGTAAATAATCACATTGGACGGTCAACTATAGATAATCTGGCTATCGCCGTGTCTCATGCTGTTTCAACTGTAAATTGTCCGTCAACGAAGTACTGCTATTCTTTATTTATTATTATTTTTTACGTTTTTCCTTTTTCGTGCCTCATTTTCTTACGCACCTTTATACTGAGCGTTAAGTTTGTGATTTTTAATAAAGCAGTAATGTGAAATTCGAAGTTGTAGGTAAAATAAATCACTTTTATTTAATAAATATTATTTCATAAACCAAAATATGCCTTCGTTTTAAAAACAGTCAGTTCTTTATAACTGTTATACTTTAGATGATCCAGCATGGGCTCATTTTGCGAAGCAGGAATTTTCTTGTGAAACCCATGTTATTTCTAGGGTTAGGCAATGGAATGCAAATGCGCATGCGTGGCATATTTTGCCGAATCTTGTGAGTCAGGAGCATAGTAGTTGCGACCATATCATAGAGATTGTGCAGTGCCTTGTGCAGTTGCAACAGCTGCCATTTTATCAGACTTGAATGCATAATTCTACTCCGCTCTTCTTATTGAAAAATCAGCTCGACCTGCTCTCACCGCCTTTTGTTATTTTAAAGCCTGCGCATAAATTATATTTGTTCTATATTTTTGCAAGTACAGTAATAATTGTTGACTTGATAGGTACTTTAAGGATCATTCGGTGACTACACTATTCCTCTTAACTAGCAAAAGTTTTTACATAACTAAGCTTCAAGCTACGAGTTTCATGGAAATATATTTTGCAGAAACCATATGATATTGTTTTATATTAAGAACAACAAATTAGTATTTTTCCTTGAATTTAAGTGTTATGAGTTGGGTATGTGGTCGGTTGTTTGGCCATTTTGATCTCCTGCATAACACTGTTACGGTCATTTTTCTGTGTTATCCCGTGTGAAAAGCTGTTTAAGGGCTAAGATGGAAGGCTTCTCAAATACTGAATGGCACGTGCACATTACTATATATGTTGAGAAGGAGCGGGAAATAACAATATCAAAATCCATCAAAAAAGTCTAAGTAGTTTTAAAGCTATAAATTATTACTTTCGTTATAACCGTATGGGGTTTCCCTGATCAGTGTAATTTCATATCGACGTTGATCACCTTAAACACTATCAAACATACAGGTAACGTGCAACAGTTAACATAGTTTTTATTGTTTATTGGCACCTTATGTATGTAACGTGGTTGTACCGCAGTAGCCAATTAATCTAGCTTATATTTTCATATTATCGCATGAACGGATCCCGGGTGTACGGAAGGATTAACTCGAGTTCGCGCATTAATTTCCTAGGGAAAGATAAAGGTTATAATTGATATAATTGATAATTAATAGAATTGATATAACGAAGTATAACGAAGCACCTAGACAACGTTAGTAAACCTATTACTAAAGGAATCCGCACAGCTGCGTCATACAATGTTATCACGTCAGCAAAACACAAGCAAGAGCATTTAGCTTGTACTTGTGCCACTATTTTGGGTGAATCATTCAGTAACTGAGCACTCCAGAGAGAAGGACATCCTTCCCAGTAAAGTGGAGTGCATGTAAGTGCGCAAAATTTGCTGGCAGATACTGTGAAGCGCACAGAGATGATTCTGTGAGTACAGTACAAACGAACTTCACCCCTACAACGGACCAAGCAGAGGATCCGCTAAACCCACACGGGATTAGATTAGGGTATGACGCACTTTAATCGAACTGCGCACCCATACTTAATATCACATAAGGCGAGGGATGTGGTGAAAAACGCAGAAGTAGGCCCTGGCCCTGCCATTTATTTGTACCAAATCCCCGTACCAGATGGCCAACTGGCTTAAACAGTAGACTCGTGCCTTTGAGAGGGAAGAGGTAACAACCTAGAGAACATGGTACCTTTTCGTGAACCAGATGTTCGTGGTACGCTCAGACTGTGTGTTTAGTTTTGCCAAGCATTGCGAGTGATCCCACATGCGGTCGTCCCAATTTGATCTTTTTAACGGTCGCAAGAGGGAAGGGAAATAGAGAAATGAGAGATGCTATGCGAGTCGATTAGCAGCATAATCAAATTATAACTGCGCCTATAATTCTATCGGGCTCTCAGTGAAGATCATGCTCACGAAGATCAAAAGGGCACAAGTGAACTAGAGCACTCCGTATGGTATAGGTATTTAAAAATACTCGGTTGCTAATAGCCGAAAAATTGAACGCGTATTTGATGTTTATTTAGGATACTGCACACCAACTGTCAGATTACATCAGCAGTCAGCGATCCCATACCAAATAAGTTACATGGATGTCTGCTAAAACAAATTAAAAGTGCCAATGCATTGAATCATATTGAAAAAATTCTAACCAGTAGATGGAAATATAAAGTTAGATGATGATTGTGCCAAGTCTGAAAATATGTGACACACCACAAAGACTTATATTGTACGGGCAAACTTAAGATAGGGTTTCACTTAAATACAATAAAGGATGTTATTATAAGTGACAAATGGAAGGCATACGTTCACTTAACCTCTGAAGGGTATTAAAAAACACATGGGCAAGCAATCAAAGTTATCTGTTAAGCCAACGACTTCAGACGTATGGGTCTCCTAAATGACTAAATGGCTAAGAGTTTTGAAGAGTTCACTTCGTATAAGAGGGTTTAGTCCCAGATTTAGCACCGTCTACTGACAGTAGTCAAGTAAGTTCGTCAAAATAATAATATTTTTGATGTTTTTGTAAGGTATAATTTGAGTACGATGAAGAAAACTGCATCCTTCTCCGCTTTTTATGTTTAAGGAAATTGAAATTTTAGCCATTTTTCTCTGCTTTCTCTATCCTATTAGGTTAAATATTTATATAACTGGTTACCTATCAAGTTATAACGTCCGACTCCCTAAGTTGACAGACAGAAAGCCGACCATGGCTAAGTTGACTGGAAGTAGGGTTAAACGAAGCCATCTGGGCTCCCATCCCAGCCAAGTAGAACCCATTAGAACTATAATGAAAGGGGGTCGGGACGGTTAGCACCCAAAAGATACATTCCAAAACTTGAAATTACATCCCATGTCTAACTTTCTGAAGAAAACAAAATTTTGAAATCTTATCAAATGATGCCTTGTTATCTAAACAAAATCAATACCAAAAATATTGCATGAGAATATAAAAACTGGTTTAAGCCTCGTTAGCAACTTTTTAAAATGTTATCTTTTAGTAGACCTACTTCACGCAAAGTATTACCAGAACCATAATAGTAAAATTTAAAGCTGATTGCCTTGCACAAACAGCTTACCCTAAGTATGTTAGAAGCATAAAGGAGCACACACCACACCAGGAGGCACCTGATGCCTACTTTCAGGTGAGCGAAGCATGCATTCATTCAGTCCTATGCCAACAAATTGAAAGTCACTTGCTCACCTAAATAAGCCGACTAATTCTCACTCGGGTCGCACATTAGAAATTGGCACCCTTACCCTTATTCAGAGACACGAACGCCAGCCTAGACACGGCCGTGGGTGAAAGAACATGTCAAACCTATTCATTGTTTCTAAGATATGGTTAATAATTCAGTAAGGTAATATCAGGTTCGGCATATGCCCGTAGCTCGACTCTTCAGAAAGGCTTTACAAATGAGGAAAAACAGTCAAAATAGAGATGTATACCAAATGAAGATTCTTTGTCATATTTGGAAACTGGGACAAGTAGATGAAATCTTAAAAATCATAATTTTCCCGTTGTTGCCTTGCGCAAAATGCAAGCTTTCTTCGTCTTGATATGTGTTCAAATTAGGTGTCGTAGTATTCGGTGGTGCAATCAACCTTACTGGCACATTTCTGGTCCACAAACTTCACGCAGGTTTTGGGTAGAATATTGACGTTGTGAGAGCAATGGCTTATACTTGAAAATCCATCTTTAACAAGTGTCGGAAGTTTCATGAATGGGGGTACGGTAGTACTTGCCGTTCTTCAAAGCACAATATCCCCTTACTGTGATGTTGCTTTAGCCCTCATTACCACCGCACTGCCCTGTCCAAGCATCACTGTGGCATGATCGGCCGCAGTGAGACATAGGACCAGAATCTCTATTTAGGGTTGGGTTTGATTGTTTTAGATAATTTGTTCTGTTTAACCACAGTTTGCTTAGTTCAGTTGGTAAAATCCTGTAGAAGACATAGCCCTCACGTCTCCTATACCATTGGGCCCCCGTCCAAAATATGCTGGCACGTATGCGCCAATGACAGTTTGATCTCAGATCTTCTGAGGTTCTGTAGAATCCCACCATCCACTCTGGAAATCTACTGGCGTAGGGAGGATTTATATCGTGTTCGACCAATAACTGTTATATAAACCGGCTTATCAACTCTACGGTTAGCATGGACACGCGCTGATTGAAAACCCGTGGAAATCTGCCAAAACCGGTGCTTACGTGTGCCCCACTTGCGACTCTAGATCTGCCATTCTGCATAAAACACCCTATATCATCAACTAAAATCTGTAATCTTCTCCTATTTCAAACATGGTTCAAAAGTAGAATAATATGGATTCTAACCACGTCCCAGTTAACAGAAACCGTAGTAATTGGAGGCTACAACGTACTGTCTTTGTGGCACAGTATATGCTTTTTACGTTAAATGTGGATTTGGAGTCTTTTTTTGTTTCCTCGTTTAGAATTTTCTACGGAATCCCGTTCTCGCGAGGGTGCGCATTGACGTCCGGGTGCCGTAACTGGCTGTTTTCAGCTCCTTGCCTTGTGATTTGGATTACTGAAAAGACGAAACTCTGCTACGATTTCAATTTAACGAGTGAGTAATCGTCATAGATATGCCGAACGCAGGACTGCAGCTGGATTATTTCAGTGTTCAGTTTTTTTCTCTTTCTAATTAACTTATAAATAAATCTAATTAGAGAATATTCCAAAGTATTTTTAAGGTGACTAGCAAGTAATAGATGTAAAACACTGCGTCACATCTGTACACGTGACCGTCTTGTGGAAGACTAACGGAATAATCTCATCCAAAAAAAACATTTAAAGCCCGTCATATATTCAAATTATCGCCGAGAATTTGCACTTTCCCAACTGGATATAGTGCTTTGTGTACACTTCAATGCATTGCACTAAGGAAGAATGTTGGCAGAGGTGGCACCTTTAACGCCAACAAATAAGCTACTATTTTTTTAGAGAGAGAGCCACGCTTTATTTTGAAAGTAAAATTCCAAAATAATTTCAGCAAAAAATGTCCTCCATTCACAATGAAGAATCGTCATTGAATGCGTCTCAAAATATCCATAAATTTGGACTTCCTTCAAAATGTTACCAGCGTCGTCAGCTGATGAACTCATTTTTTTGTTCGAAAAAAATGTGTTAAAATTCAAGTATACAATGGGTCATATAGGCCAATCGACGTACATATAAGAGTATACAAACGCGAATGGAGAGCCAAAAAGATGGTGGCTCAATTTCAAAAGGCCGCCTATAAAACACCATGAAACTCTTTGCAGTACGACGAAGGTAAGACGCCAGTTACAACTTCCTTTAGCTCTGATGGCCAAGCAGATAAATAGAAATGATAGAAGCAATTAAAATGTACTGTTTCGATAAATGATCTCAGACAAATGCCTCGCGTTGAGTCGGCAACTGCGTTTGCTATTGTGAAGTTCATTATCACCCACTCTGCTTTTCCATTCAGCCTTCTTCTTATTCTCATGCATTCCATGTAATGTGCATTTTCATACCTGTGTAAGCTCTGTTTTATCCCTTCCATCTCTTGCTTTATGAAATTTTTCCTAACTGACTTTCGAACAGTATTTTTGTGCACGTCTCTGATATCAATTGGCTTACTTTTTCCAGCAATCAACAGAAAATTAATCTTTAATACGTAATAAACTGTACTTTAAACAAATAAGTAACATACAAGTGCTATTAAAAACTGCATGTCTGGTTACCGAATTTATACGGCGAAGTGTATCAGAGTTCGCGTGCTGTTGCAAATATGTGATCAACAACGGACTGAAGTGAAGGAACGTTGGTAAACGTGGAAGATATCTTCAGTATTTTGTCGAAAACTGCGTCAATGGGAAACTGCATCCGGTTCAAGGCTTGCCCAACTTATGAACAGGTGTTCACGACGCTGAAAAGAGACCAAGGCAGGACTAAATGTGCTTTCTCTTGACAAACCTTTCAAGACAGAAGTTTCTGAAGGTTACAGTTTGTAGTTCTTACAATTAAAATATTATAACGTAGAGAAAAACCGAGAAATATCTATATATACTCTTAGTTGAAAAAACGTCTGCTTAGTATATTTATGTGGTGATTTGGCCCCATCGGTGTATGGCAGTTTTATTTCGGGCCGTTCACAGCCTCGCATTTGCTTTTTAATACCACTCAGCTCACTTATCATTTTTTTAGGTATTCCAAGGTTATAGCTGTAAAGTATAAAAATAAGTTGTTTCGAAAACAACTATTTTGATTTGATTAAATATTGTAACTAGTATAAATGAGAATTTTTACCTCAATGGTGTATAACCGTGAAGCCTACTTGGATAGCTATATCGTCAATAATTTGCTGTTATGTTTGCGACTTAACAATACTACGAGCGATGACACGCATTGTTAATTAATATATCTGCTGGAGTCAAGTTTTTAAAATTTATTTTAGTTAAGCTAAAATTGATGTAGTTCAGAAATAAAACTCAAAGTGACCATATATTTGTTTAACTGTTGCCATCATTTACCCGTTTTAAAGATCACTGAACATACATTTTCATTTCAGGTGAACTCTTTTAGGTGATACATTTAAACAGCCACTTTTATTAACGGAAAAGCTTCTATATCAGTTTATAAGCCTGTAAACGATCAACAAATACAAGCATTTGATCAAGTATTTTGGTTGACTCTGTTTTAAGCCTAATATAATGCTGCATATTGCTACTTTCCCGGATATACTGCTTATCCACATAACCCGTACTTTTAAAACGCAGTAAAATCCGCATCATTTTAGTGGGTTTTAATTAGTTTCGGTTGTTTAAGTATAAGCAAGTAAGCTGCAGGTCGTAAATCAGAAATAATATTTCCTTGCCGTTTCAAAATTGACCGCGTAACTTAAGCAAACATAGTGTCACAAAGCAGATACAAGGACCTCTCGTCATTAAACACGCTTATTGACGTCCAGGTTTGCGTGTGTCTGTGGAAAAATGGATTTTGGAGGAGGTTTGTGGTATGTTAATAATAGATTCCAAGGAAGCATTAGCTCTAGGTTAATTGTTTGCAGGTACCACACTATCACTCACCGGAGAAGGTCGTTGACTTGATTTTCTAGATGAATCCATTCACGAGTAGCATACAATCTTCAACTGTGTATTTTGAACGCCTTAATGCAAAAGGATTGATTGGTGTTTTAGCTTTCAAGATTTTATGAGGTATTTCTGAAAAAAACGACTTTTTTGACGAACGTCGTAAGTAGTAGTATTATAGATGGTGCTCGATCAAAAATCCCATTTATAGAGTTTAGACTGCTCACTGTCGCCCTCTGAAATTGCAACTTTAGTCATTGATAGGTCTGTTAATTTGCCTTGATTTTTCAAAAAGTGGCTTTGTACTCACATATTGTCTTTGTTCACTTTGTCTTGTATTTCTTCACAGTAAATTCTGATACTTCGGTATAGCCAAGCTACTAGTTAAGTCCAATGCCAATGGAGATTGTGGGCTTTTAAAGTTTCTAGCAGATAAAATATTTTTAACGCTTGTTGCCAAATCAAAAACCTACCAGCAAAAGGTCCTGGCCTCGCTTTTGATCTGAGTCAGCTCAAAGTCTGGATTAACGCACATACCACTTGGAGGGCTCACACAGTGCTGATCTACAGAAGTGCACGCGGGCGAAAACACAATGCTTGTAATTGCAGAGTGCGCCTCGCAACTGAGGTGGTGGGAGGTTTTTTAGCTCCAGAGGCTAGAGTCAAATTTTAATTACGTCAGCCATCTGATTCAGGTAATCGTGAGAGAGCTAGGAGTTTAAAACGAATCTGTCAACCACTAGAAAATTCCTTCTTTTTACTAAAAGCATAGAGCAAAGATTGTCACAAAACATGTTAGACACACATCACCTTCAAGCCGAAAGTACACCGTGCAAGGCAATCTAGTGGCAAACCCTTCTCAGCAGCGATACTAATGTAGTTTCTACGTGCAGATTAAAGTCATGTGTCTGCTGCCAACTATTATATTACCACTATGCTGAGTTCCCATTGAGCCTACCCATGGGGAGCCGGAAACCAAAAACCTCCAAACATATATATGCTCCCAGGGTTACAAAACTTCATTTGTTAGAGTGACAGTGTAAGCTAATAGTATCGTGCTCGAGAGATCTGCTCTTAGTAAGTTGAATAACCATACTAAAATCATGTCGAAGATATTTCCTAAAAAAAACACTTTGCAACTTGTGGGTTAGACGTGAAGTTTTCCCAATTTAGGATTTATAATTTCGATTGTATTACAAACCAAACATATGAGGTTAATGTCACACATAAAGTTTGGCTAGAGCTAATTTCAGTTCATCAATCGACTCAATTTCTTACGAAAAGAGGTACAGCTTGGCAGGCCTCGTAAGAAATGTGTCTTTTATCGCTTATTTTAAAGTCCTAGCTAATAAAATGAATGCGCATTTTGTGAAACTTCCATTCATTCTTCGGCAATTACTTCGCGTGTCCTCACACTTTCCATAAGATAGTCATATTTGATACTTGTACGACAACAGTTGGTTTTTCGCTGTATGTCCTTCATGCTATGCTTTGATAATACGCAGAACCAAGATCAATTTAAATACCACCGTTGCGATTGATCACCAACGCTGGAACTATGTTAAGATTGCTTGTGCACTGTGTAATTAGGTATAGAATCTTCATGATTTTACCTCCTACCTTGGGACATTTACAACCAATATAAGGACAACGCGTATTAAGAAAAAAATAGGCCTCATTTAGGCTCGTGCTATCCCCATTTATTTAAATCTTTATTAAAAACTTAATAATTTTCGCGTAATCCTCATATTACAAAAAGTGTTTATAGGTCCTTAAAGTTTAATTGTGGTATTGTGTCTTGAAACTAGTAATTTATCATATGGGAAAGTATGCAGTACGAGTATAATTGCAGTATTTTCTAAATAATGTGCAAAATTTAGTTTCGAAAAATTCCGAAAAAACTGAATTTGGCAACTAAGCACTTCAATATGCCGAAACGATTAGGCTTAAATAAAATACATGGAAGAAGTAAAGTCAGCGTATCGGTTCCTATCTACAGACCTTGGGTTAATTCATACTTTTATGTTGTGATTATGAAAATTAATTTCCAATTCTAGGCTAGGCCCTGCTGTAAGAGGCCAGGGAACGCCATTTTTCACATGAAACGTGCTCAGTAAATAAAGACGTGACTTTGTGGGTGCAATAGGCTCAAACGGACCAACGACTAACAGTTTAACATAACACAATGGTGGTACATCCTGAAGCACAAGGACATCTGAACAGGAAAGATTCTGGGTCTTAATGATAAATAAATCTGCAGGTGAGTGACAAAAACTTATTTTGAGGACTAGTTTTGGTAAGGAGTAACTTTTGACTACAGTTGAATATTTTTTAAGTTTAGCTTCTTAGTTCCAGACGATGTTATTGCTTTGCATCATAGTTTTTCGACTTAAAAAGATTAATACACAAATCATTTTAAAGTTAATTGCGTGCTTTCAGAAAAAAGGTATTGTATGCTGCATACACTTTTGAGTTTAAAATATATTAACGCGTGGATTGTGGCATTATTTTGAAGCTCTTTTGCCGTCTATTTTTACTAGTCCATGGTTCACTTCCGCTGTTGTTCGGCTCACAAATTTGTAGCCCTTAAGATAAAAGCTCTTATTTCAGAACTGACTTTTCTGGCAGGATTGCTGGTGGGTAAAATCTCCAGTAAATGTTTCAGTTAGCGGAAACTGGAGGCGTTTATGCCTTTTTAGTTGCACATCTTCCGTGCCAACCTTTAGCACCATTCGATGATGTCGTTATTTATAAATCTTTGTTTATAAAATAAGTCAGAAATTTGACAATAAGTCTTTATGTTCAACGTTTTTTCTCCAGTTAAACCAAAAACGAGTATATTTTCCAATGGGTACACTAACGAAGTATATTTTCATGAACCTTTCGGGCTACACTTCTAAAATGGTTATTTTAAAAGAGTTTTACTCCCAGGCAGTTGTAACTGGCTTGAAAAATTAACAAAATTTGCAGATGTGAGAAAAAATAGTCAGATTCAATTTGTCAAGCATTTAGGTCTGACGCCAGAGAATAGGCTTTACCTGGTATCTTAAATTAAGTCACTGATGCAGATAAGCCCCAGGCCAGCAAACTATTGTATTCTTAAACCGTACCCCCACGCGCAGACAGGAAATTAATTTGATTAGCAAGAACTAGGACAATTTAAGCAGTGATTAATATTACATTTGCTATCGAAGTCTAGTTGGCACTGGGTTGAATTTTTTCCAATATTTGGATGGAAGATAAGTTATCGTGAAAAGTAAACACTTACTAACATTTAATCTGAAAGTCGGATGGAGCATGAAGAAACAACTGGATAAAATAAATAAAAGAGACGATATCAAAGCTTAAGTACTCCAAATAGGAGGGTCAAGAAAACGATTTTTAATAATAATAATAATACTAATAATAATAATTATAATAATTGAACCTTTCATTTAAATAATGCCTAAAGGATTGATGCAAAATGCAGTTGACTACTTGTTAGATTTTAAAGCAGCCGTATCATTTATGCTAAATACGAATTGATAAAGACGGTGAGTAAGAAAGTAGACGGTTAGATGCGGGAAAAGTCACCTCCCGTTAATATGAAATTTCAGAAGGGTAACTATTCCCGTGTCCTGAAATTCATCTTAGCCTCAAACTAACCCTCACATTGCTTTAATACTAATTCATTCAAAGGTAACCTAAACGCTAATCCCCTTAAAAACTGTAGTCATAATCCTCGGGAATTTGCAACAGGATCACCTGAATTGTGGAGGTATATATATCTGTGCCCAACACAGCGGTCGTTTAAGTCTCTTACATGTATTTTCAGCCACCAACAACCCACCCAAAACTCATGCTCAGAGCGAAATCAATGGCAATTCACAAACAGCTCATGCATTTACAAGCGGACTCAAGTGGCTCTTTGGCAGCATCGTGAATTTGAGGTTGTAACACTATCCCCGAATGCTTCAGTCACAGCTGCCTTGATCCAAATTCCTATTCAAATAAGATTGGCTTATTGGCGTCTCAAAAGAAATGAGATACTTCTAAGGGTGGTGCAGCATTTGCTTCGATTTTGCAATGTTACGGCAAGGTTATTGAATATTTCCCTCTCAAGAGAGTTAAAGTAAGACGTTATCAGCTACTAGTTCATGCTCTTATGTTATTGTCCGTTTATTCTTTGAGGTACAATATCTTCGATGGGTGCTGCGGACGAATAACTACCAGTTCAACTTTGTCAACCAATGCATATGTAAACAACAAAAGAGACCAAATACAACCTTCCATAAATTCTGGCGAGCTCTTCCGTACGTAAAGAACGTCTCGGAAGCTGTCTGCCTCCTTCAAGTAAACTTGTAGATGGGTTTGGCCCAAGGCCAGAATTAACTTTCAGGCACTGAGTCATTAATCCGACAGACTCGCTGCCACGAGAGGAAACTTCTGGCATTGTTTACTGGACCTGGTGCAGTTGTGGACATAACAAATACGATGGATAAACCAAGAGATTACTCTGGACGCGAATGGCCGAGCAAGATGCTGTGGTGAGGAAGATAAACGCTGGCTCTCAGGTTGCTGCTCACTCGACGGGACCCGGCCGTTAGGCCGAAATCCTCGTAAGAGGGGATAACCGCGTGAGCGCGAGCCACTTGAATCATGGTTCTTAGGTCCACAGTCCAGAAACAAGCGCAATGAGCTCTTGTTCCCATATTCCGTGTTGAGGCATCATCTGAGCAGGGAAGTGTGTCACTTAGAGCTTGCCTGTGCTCTCCTATCAGCGATTTTTGAGGCTTAAAGAGTGGTATATGGGTTGCAATTCCTACTGGAGGTTAGACCTTCTGTGGACCTTGATTTTGGTAAAGTAGTTGTGCATTTATTAACTTTCTAACGAATAATCGAACACATTCATCAAATGCTTGCTGTTCGGTAACATTAATTGCACCTCAGTTATACTATGCTGTTGGGCTTTTGGTTGCACTTCAATCGAAAACATTATTCGTTTGATGTATGGGTAAGGACCTAATGTCATTATAAAATTATTCACTAGACACAAGCAATTAAACTTGTAGCTTAAAATAGTTTTTTTAATCCTTACCAAAAATTGGCTTGTTTAGTCAGGAAAGAGACGACGGCTTCTAGCTTTTCGAAAACTTCCGTATCGTGATCCAGTGTGACTTAGCGGTGCTGGTAGACTGCAGCTGATACGAAATAGTTTATCTTAAGTATAAAAAGCAGATGAACATGGTGGATAGGTTGGCAGTACAATACGTTTCCACTGCCTTTATTTGGAATAGGAAGCCATTAACTGACGTTTTTTAACGAAAGCGCTTGTGTGGTGCGCTGCCTTAATGATTATTAGGTGTTTTTAGCTATTTTAAATAAAATAGTTGCCCCAATCGTTAAATCTCGGTGTTCGTTATGGGATCTGAACCCACCACAGGAAGGACGTGGCTTGAGTTTATGCAACGTTCTAACCATCTAGGACAAGAAGCCACAGAATGGGCCGTAATTTCCATCACATTTGGTTTTACATAGACGTCTTACCTACTGCTACGTTTAAATCCACCAATTCTAATAAATTTAAATTGCTGTCAGAAGAGGATTATTTAATCAAAAAATCAAGGATCCACCAGATGACTACAAGGTTTAATTTATTAGTGGTTCAGGGAGTTAGAACCAAGGTTGTAGGTATGACCTGTATTTTATGTCGTGGGTTCGAAACCCACTGAATAAACCGAATTTTGCTCAATTGGTTAAAGAAAATGATGAAGAAATTTTTCAATTAAAATATGTCCTTCACCTTTTGCTCCAAATAATAATCTGCTTCATTTTATTGTTGACGTTACTTTGTAAATAGTTTTATGATTATCGTTTGAGGCCATAATTCACTATCAGATATCCATTTTATATTCTTAGTTATGTGAAATCCGGTAGTTTATATAACAGAAAAACGTTAATAGGGTATGTTAAAAGCAAAACATTAGTGCCTTCACGCATTGACTAAATTATTGGACGAGTCCTAGTTCAAAGCAATTTATGTGCTTTCTTACCGAGGCGTTTGTTTACCTTCAATTGATAGGATTGTAGCACTTTTCAGTGCGGAGAACCTCTGTTGTAAATACTATTATGAACACAACCGAAGAAGATGAAGTGGTACCCGGTAATAAATGGAAATTGGTAAAAGACAAGGTATCTGCATGGTAAAGACCTTTCACTAACGGTCTTAGTTTTAAGAGAATTCTATTGTCAGCTGAGCCCTTCATAGTCGACTGTAATGTCTTAATCTATATTTTAAGATAGTATATTCGAAAATGGCGTAGGTAGATACCATTTGCAACAAAAATCAGTTTTCAATTAACACAGTTGTGTCAAGAATGTATGACTTAACTTTGCTAATCGCAAGCAGACTGCTGTTTATAAGATAAGGACATAACTTCAACTTTATAAATACAAAAAACAAATCTTTTAATGACTTTATCCCAATTGTTTCGTTGAATTGAGCAAAATAGTTAATTCCAGTTTACAACAATAGGACAGGAAACTTACATATGACAAGATGCACTAAACTGCATGATGGAAGCACGTTAAGTTTCACACATCTGAAACGTTTTTTGGTAAAAAGCTAACATTGTAACGGTTCATAAAGTAGTTTTATATTCACGCGGTAAATGCAGAGAATATGCTCCGTAAATAAAGGATTTGCATCTAAACAAATAGACGAGTACCTGCACTGCAAAGAAACCTTTTTAAAATAAACTCTCGACAAATTTAAATAGCTGATCAAAGTTAAAAATAATTTATCGCACCGTGCTTTATAAAATTTCAGATTACTTATATGGGTCTCCAAGGCATGCCCAATCAAGCGGTTGAAACTAAACACTTGTCAATCATCTGGATCTTAGCTGGCATGGATATCTGTTATAACCTCTGTAGAATACAAAAGCATCTCATGCATCTAACTTTTCATTTGTTAAAAATGAGTATTCTGCGAAGAGTATTTTTTGCCTAGTAATAAAAACTATTAGTATTTGGCTTAAACGCTGTCTGCAAATATTCGCACTACCTTGCAACGTTTGATAGAAACTTTGTATCTGACAAAATATGAGCAGCAAAATACTAAGCACATGACATATCATGTAATGTATTGCGCATGCGTTTGAGTGTGACAATGTTGGAAAGCTTTTTACTGTTTATCTGGTATGCAAATCTTCTTACAGCCAATGTATTTCTAAAATTAAAACTTTATCATAAAAAAAGAAAATTAAAAAAACTCATGGTTTATAAAAAAACACATAGATTTAGAGTAATAAGTATACTGTTGCATCATTATTTGATTCATGCGATTTACTAAAAGTCCTTTAAATATCAGTCATTAGAATAAAGCAAAAAATTACGGTTTATGGCTATACTTAGTACAAAAAATATGCTTAAATACTTAACCAATACTTCAAACTTTCAAAAATAAACAAATTACTGTAGACCAATTGCTGTACTATTTAAGGAATTCTATAAGTTTGTGTTTCTCTGTTAAGAGTGCACAACGATATATTTTATCGAAAATGCTATTGAAAATAATATTTCTCTTTTGAGCTTTGAACGTTTGTAACCTTAATATATCCTTAGTTTGTAATTTTAGCATCTGTGTTTTGCTTCAAAAAATACATGCTTTCACTCTTCTTTCAACGTCTGGTATTTCAAACCATCAAAAGAACAATAAATGTGAGGAATAATTTGGTTCATTCAAAATTACTTTTTATGTATCTTTTATTGGTTATATTCCTAGAATCGTTTTTGGCCTATAATGAGCTACCATTAATTTGTTGGTGTAAAATTGTGTGGTTATCTCTTCTTAGCATGAGAATATGCGCATCCCAGCACGATAAGCATTACAAAGGAGATGTCATTTAAATTGAAGCCTTGAAAGTCTCGATACGATCAAATGGATTTTAATGTAACACTGCAGTGAACTCTCACGGGGTCGTAGTTATTAAGAATTAAAAAACTGTTCAGTCTGCACAGCATAACTGGTTGCTTTTTGTTTGCCTGACAGTAGTAATATTTTCAAAAAAACTGTCTTCAAAAAATATAAAAATTAAAAAAATACATAAAAAATTAATAAATAAAATAAAATTGAATAGGTAAATAAAAATAAATAAATAAAAATATAAATGAATAAAATATATTTTAACGTCCAAAATTATTCTGAAAAACATAAGGTGAAATCTGAAAACCGACTAAAGTTTTTGTGTGGGTTCGCACTAATGCACACCCATGCTCTGCAGTTTTAAAATGCTATCTATTAAATCTGCTCTAGTTGGAAACCCATAAGAGAAAATGCTTGCTTTTCGCATAAGCTGCAAAAGCTCTGACGGTTTTCAATTGCGTTAAACTATCTTAAAAGTGAAACGATCCCTAGCTATTTTCTCTTCGTTTACAAGGCAAACTGCATCTGATACTTCATCTGGCATTTTGTCCCCTTTTGTATTTTCGTAAATTACATAGTTATAGATCCGTCTTTATGCAAAACGTAAATGAAAGATTTATTGCACATGTAAAATTAAGCACAGAAATTTCCCAAGGGTTTCACATTGTTCACATTTGCCTTTTCATAGCTAAGTGCAGCTCTATTTCGCAGGGAGTTTACTGCATATGCGATCCTGAACCATTTTTGACCACTCCCCTAAGAGCTCTCTCTGAATCCTATGTTAGTGTATTTTATCCATAGACCCAGAGAAATTAACTCGACTCAGGGCTTGTTTTTTAGGCCAACTGATTTCAAATAAATAACTGTTGTATTGAAGTCTTAAGAACATGCACAATCGGCAAGCTCAATGACAAAATCCAAAAGCTTCTCTCAAGGCATGCGCAATTTTCACAATTTTAACCATCGATTCTCAAGAAAATGGAACTAAAATCGTTACGTTTGTATTGCATGGTATGAATGTGAATTGGCCTGTACATTTAGACAATAAATCTTTGATTTGTTCCGTAGATTATTGTTTACATTTACGTGTTAGGATATTTCCTAGTGAAGGGATATGCCGATATTCTGCAAATCCTTGTGTAACATTTAAATGTCAATTTATTTGAGAACCAGAAAACAGTGATCGCTTTTGACTCATAACTTGCGAAAGTAAATGCCTATCATGGAGTTCTCTTATCTGTATACTATAAATTAACATTGATTATTTGAATACACTGACGTTAAACCCCATTTGGTATCGTTTGTATCTGCATTTTGTCGAATCACACATGACAGTATTTTGGTAATGACCGAAGTATGCTAAGCAACTTGAGAAAATAAAGGAACCAATTTATCTATTAAATTGGACAGGATCAGCATTGTTTAATACACGACTTTCAGATTAGCCAACATATTGAATGCATATGTTGTTACCTTTTTGGGTTTCTAGCCAAATTATGCACAATATGATTATTTCTTTCATCACACCGAAAGCTCTCCTTGTCAAGCAGATCAACATCCCTTGAAGACGATAGAGATATTACTGGTTTGTGGAATGTGTACATAAACGACATGGTGAAAGCAAACAGTAGGAAATGCTTTATCAAGATGTGAACTACGTTGGGCGTTAGAATGTATGGCCTATTTTTAACAAAGGACATGAAGCATTATAAATCAAACTCAATGTCGTCCCCAGCAATTCTATATCAAATGAATTCCAAATCAAAAAATAAGAGAATGTTTTTCTTTTGTTGATGGAGCGAGTGACCAACGTTCATATTTAGTTTTTTTCTCATTGGAAATATGCAATATTAAATAATTTCAAACAACGCTGAGGAAGAATAAAAAATGAATGGGTTCATGCAATCTCTAAGCATAACAACACCCCACCAATAGCATACTGTGATAACCTTAATATGAAAGCCATTTCCTCTTTATTGAATTCAAGTTTAATTCTAACACTAATCACCCACATAAGGCTTCACTCTAAGGAAGTTTTATATATTCTTCAACTAAATAAGGATATCCTATTAAGTTACTGCCATTCACCGAGTTACCGAATTTCTTGTAGCAATAAAAAAATTGATGTGTTCACAGTAGTGTATACAAACATTTTTACAAAGCTGTCATCTTCTGTCTTTTCTCGCAAATGTAACAGATGCTTGGGATCCTGCAAGTTAATGTCTCAGTAACGTTTTAGTGGGGGTGCAATTGAAGAATCCTTAGTGTAAACCAATTTTCCAGGTTCATCCTTTGGCCTACTCTTCACATATACCGACTTATCGGATATATATTCTCCGTGGTTCTGCCCTGTCACTGTGAGTTCCAACATGTTGTCCATCAAAATGGTAGCCGAGGAGTAGCCGGAGGACGGTGCACCCGTGGAGATTTTTCGGTAGGTTGTTCTGCTCGGACTGTTATCCAGATGAGTCAGCCGTGGTGTCGAATAAATTTTAGGCTTAACATGGTACACCTTTACTTGGTCAAATTCTGGTAGCACATCTTCGTATGGTAATTGCTGTTTGTTTGGAACTTGGACGTAGAGAGTAGGTGATTCCAAACTGTTTTGAGCAGTTGTTGGCCTTCTCTCAGCTGCTCCCATTTTTCGGATGCTGCTCATTTTGTCGCACTCCACCATTCGCGCAGGACTGGAAGGTCGGCTGGTTTGCGTCTGTCTGGCCTGCGGGGGCAGTTGCCTGGTATTCCGCCCACAACTGCAAGTCCAGCTGGATGGCGTGTCACACTCAACTGAGGGCCTTGTGTTCTCGTGTGCATAGACCCGTCTGGAATCCCAACCGCAGCACTCACAGTGCCCCGCTAGACTGGAAGTTGTGCATGACGCGCCAACACTGCCAGCTTGGACCTGAGCATCGTTTCCTTCCTCTACTAATTCCCAGCTGATGAAGCTTGTTTTAAGACCGGTGTTGGTAGTAGCTCTAATGCCTGGCGAATGAATTACGTATTCTCTGGATGCATCAGATTCACTTGATTGTGGTGTTTCCCCATGCGTGGGACTGAATGAAGATGACGACAAGGCTGTCCCTTCTGATTCAATTATCCAGCCCCGGGCCTCGTACAAGTGATTCATTAATGTGTTGTAGGCTCCGTAATCTGTAAATTGAAAGGAACAGACATAACGGCGTTTATCAGTCATGCAGCCGAGTACAATCCTCAGCTTCCGCTCTTCCGGCAGGATACGTTCGATGTGTTCATAGAGAATCTTCTTGATTGGGACCTTCTTCCCATTTTTCCCGGCACTGAATTCGATCTTATCCTTGTGTATGAAAGCAGAAAATTCAGACTCTGACGGTTTTCTTGGCTTTTCACCTTCTCGCTTAACAATTTCTTCCAAAGATTGATGCTTTTTGACTTTTACATTCTCAAGAAAAACCAAGAATGATCCTGGGGGTCCATTTTGGGTTTTCATTTTAGAGTTTGCTGTGTATGCCTTATTATTTACCTGGTACGCGTATTTTTCGGAGTGACTCGTTCTCACTAATTCACCGACTTGAAGAAAATAGTGTCACCCTGCCAATGCATTTAGGCCCATACCCCATTGGTCCTCGTAACTTTACAGCCAGGACGGTCATTGGCTTATGCTAGCATGCATGCATGGTAACACACATGTAGCGTGGGACACCAAAGCCACGACCTCCGTTTGGCACAGAAGAAAGTAGTCTAGGAGAGATATGCAGGATGCTATTAGACGTATGAGCTTAAAATACCTAAGCTGACTTCTACTTCTATCAAGATTTTCTCATTGTATAGTTTTCTAAGCTTTCTTGTAAACGGTTTTCATGTTGGATGGCCCTCATTTTGTTTTTGGAAGTTTGTCTGTAGAGTTTACAAGCAGCATAAACTATTATAAGTATTAGTGTGATGCATCTCTGATCGTTGTCTTTGTTTTTGCTCTAATTTTTCCCTGTATTTATTTGCTAAAATGGTCCCTTGGTACCCAATGTCGCATGTATAGTTTTGCCCGAGTGTTTGTTAACTGTGGTAACATTGCAGGTGAAGAGAGTCCCTAAATAATACTATATCAATTCCACCGTTGGAATTTTGATTTCGTATCCTGCGTTTTTTTACATATTGTCACAGAGAATCATTAAATTTTGACAGCAGTTGTGATACATTGGATGACAGAACAAGTTTTTCAAAACTACGAGATATGAGTGGAGTGGAAATAGAAGTACGTCTTATGTAGAGCGACAGGCTGGGGCCCTATAACGTTCTAACTTACTGGTTAATCGTTTCTTAATGAAGTAGTAGGCTAATTCCACCAGTTTCCTGTTAATCGGATGAAATCCGAGTTTCAAAAGGACAAAATAACCTATATAGCCGTATTGTGTTCGGGCTCACAGGTTTTATGCGTTCAGACTCACTTTTGGTCAATCCGCCGACATAATTTGGTCACTTTAGTCATTCGTTTGTAGTTTTTTCAACGGTACTTATATGTTCTCTACATTATATGGAATGCTTCAATATGGTAATTGAATGTCGCAGGCTAATTAACGTATTTCGATTGGAAATGGGTAAAAAGTGCCCGCATACTGCAGGTGGCCTTGCTCTAAATGCCAGGAAAGGTTTCTGTTACAGGGTCCTCATTTTGATCCTAAACCGAACCGCATCACTGGAGTTAAACAATTGGTACACTGGACGATGGGGATACTTCTAACCATGCCCAATCTGTATCTTTTAAGATCCCTCTCAACTTTTTAAAGGCATAGTCATCATACAAGTTGGCCGGTAAATTTTAATTTGAACGTGTAGCACATATTTATAAAAGTTTGTTAGAATCGAAGATACAATGGTTTGAATATTCACCTCTTCACCTAAACTTCTGAGTTTAGTCTAACACATTGGATTTGAAACTCACTCTAGGGCAAATTATTCCTGTGTGTACCAAACTTTACCTGTTACTTTCTAGTTATGCGCAATTAAATGAGAAGTTCAAGCATTTAAGATAACTCGCAAAAATGGAAGGCTAAGGTCAGGCTATCGAGTTTTATGGAGATGCCGCAGGGTGAAACAAAATGTACAGGAGGCAAGTATGACGATGGAAAAAATTGACATGAGCGACAGGCGAATGGCTTTCAGTTTCGTTCTCCCTATCATTGAGGAGGGGTGCTTAGAGGGGTCTGCAGGCCACTGGGACACACTGGATAACATACGTGGATTCTAAGTGCCTTAGTTGGAGACGTAAATGCTTCGGTTTTCCGTAAAGGGCTATTGTTTCCGTTTACCAGAGACGATAGATAAATAGCAAAGGGATAACATTTTGGCCAGTGGCCGAGGAAGGGAGATGGGAAGTGTGTACCTACAGTGCCATGTGTGAACCTAGTTGAAAGGTCCTTAATCTAAAATGGGTAATTCAACCCTTCGAATGATATAGTGTTTACTGAAAACCACCCGGTATCTGATCGCTTACGGTTGCTTATTCCGCTCCAAATCCAATTCAGTCATAATATATGCATATGAATAGTAAAGTGCCAACAATAAGCAAACACTTATGTCTTCAAATTCAAAAGATTCTGTGTGAAGTAGTATTGATAGATAAGACAGTAGTTTGTTTGTTCGCCAGAGGAGACATTTCAGCCTAGATGGCTGAGGCAATTTGTGTTTAATACTAAATATACAAAAATTACTAGGAATCGTCTTAAAATGGGCTTCTGTCAGAAGTAAATGGGAGATATCCGTCAACTGAATTATACCAAGATACTTTAAGAGGAGACTTTACTAGGACGCATGTAAGCTGTTTATGATAAGTTAATGGAAGGAGATTGGATAATAATTGGTTTTATTTTTGGTTATTAACCAGTGGACAACTGCCAAACTGTCCATCTGAGGTTTACACTGTTTTCTTATTAAGTGGTTGGAAAAAAGATCAAATGTCTTGGAAGTCCGACAAACAACCTATCCCAAAACAAATTTTACAAACTTCAACTGGAAACTGGGGTCATCTGCATTGAGTAAGCTGAATGAGAATGTCAGGACGTGATGAAGAATGTGAGCCATTGAAGTAGACTTCTGCTGGATGCGGTTACTTAAGTCAGGCAGCAGATGGACGTGTTTTGAGTCAGCGTGCGTCCTCGATTTGTGTTAATATGTACAGCTATGGCACAGACTAAGGCTCTCACCTCAGGTTAGCCTCAGCGTCCAGTTTCAACTCCAACAGGCTGACATTCGCGGATAATCAAGCAGTATATAAACGAGCGAAGACAATGTGTGGCCGATTTGGAAACACGTTTCCTCGTCGCAAATATACCTATTTTCTGCTATGTTTGACTTTGCTTGCTTTCAAAGATGACGCCACTAAAAAACGTAGCTTGGGTAAGCTTCAACTGTCGAGGCAATTTGATCTTACACGGCACTGAGCATGAAGCGGCAAAGACTCCTTCATGTGGGCTCGGTGCTCCACTCATTTACATGAGGCCAGAGCCCACCATGAATGAAAGCTGATACATGTGGATTTTGCAGCCAGGCGGTATGTGGTGTGGCAAGTGTGTATAGCTATTTCATCCTTTTTCGGCCCTGCACAATCTCGGTCACAGCAGAAATGTCTGACGACTGACTGCAGTAAGATCCAGTAAGCTCCAATGATTGAAAACATGATTCCCGCAAGCGAGCAGACTTCTTATTCTTTACTTGAAATTAGCTCTCATGGGACTGCCATACGTGTGGAATAAGAAACTTGATATACTACAAACAAATTCACTGGCAGGTTACTGTCGGACCCACCTCGCCGGCCATTGGGGGACCTGGTTGACAGCAAGGGTCTAAATATATGTGCAAAATCTTTTACCATATTAGACATGCTCGTAAGTAAAATAAGTAACACTAGGCAATATTTTGCACACTTAAGAGGCTGAATAATTTTTTCGGTACTCTGCCTTTTGGGTGTTATGATATTTGTTGTAGGATACTTTGAGGACAGTGGTTTTCTTTCTTATTGATAAAGGACGAGGTATATTTAATAATGACATTAAGGATTTCGGTACCCCAAAGTGCTTACTGTGATTTTACTGCGGTGACATGACTGGCGCTTATATCATGATGACATTTGCCTTTTGCAGGTAAATAGGGAGCCCAGTTTATTACTTTAGTAAACCGGCAGCCGCAAAGAAGGTTAGGCAAGTGAGACCGTCCTTCGAAGTAGATATGCTCTGGCACAGCCCTCATCTGTGTTTGCAGGAAGGTGTATTAGGGAAAACGGGCACACATCGATATCGCCTTGCCTGAAAGTCATACAAGATTAGCGTACACGGTGTCTGTTATACGCGAGAAAGTTACAGATAGAGCCCTGTTTTATTGTTTGAGAGGAACATGCGCAGTAAAGTTAAACTAACGCGTACTATCAATTAATTATTCACCTCAACTCATAACTCTAACTTAATTCTAAAACGTGGGAAACGTTACGTTGAGATGGATTTAAAATATCATCTAAATAAAACATCAGAAATACCCTTGACAAGTTTCATTTATCACATCAAAATCCAAATGTTAACCCAGAAACCCAGATCAACGGTTACCACCCTAGAATCCACGGTTTCAGCTCTGTCCACAAGTCATACAGTCTGCCGACTTCATAGTTATCACATCAGTTGGCAGCAATCCAAGTGATGGCTTCTAGTGTAAAATCGTTTATTGGAAGGAATATGCGTTGAATACGTGGTATCCCAGTTCCCAGAGTCTACGCCACTTTCAATTTCCCCTACAAGGCAATAGTTTACCGTGTGATCGAATCCATCCTCTGATGTTGTGATAGAGTAAAGGTTGCTGGTGTGGCCTGATCGAGAGCCTAGGCTTTCTTACAACGCCGCTCGTTTATGATATTTATTAAGCGCGCGCAAAACCCTGAACAGGTTCCGTGCCCTAAACCAGCCTTCGTATCTATCCAACAAATCTCCCGCGTTATCCGTTAAATGTCCACTGGTATCGTTTATGACGAACCTACTTAAGTGCAAAACGGTAGTAAAGTACAAGCCTGCTATGTAATACTCCGTCCTGCAACCAGATCAGAGCTGAAACTATAGCCCGAAAATTGGCTTTGAATATTCAGTCTCGGTCGAAGGATATATGCTCTTATCTTAAGTATTAGATATCGAACACGAAAATGTGCAAAAAAATAATTTGGTGCCCAATCTTAGGCATTAGCTTTGAGTTTGGCTAGATTACGTTACAGTGATCGAACGCCCTTCATCCTTTGCTTCATCAACCTTTACGACCGATGCCAACCTATTAAAACTTAAAATTTCAGAAATGTTTTTTTTTAGTTTTTCAATGCTTGCTTCCTTCTACCACTAGAAGCATCAAATACATATAGTTTTATCGTGCATCGCGTCAGGTTACGGGCTGAAATGCTAAGTGAGTGCTTCCGTTGAAGTCTCATGAAGCAAAATTGGATGTCACATTAACGGAAAACCAATCAGACCCAGCTGAATTTATTAGTTAAGATTTTGCCTACAAACGTTTCATTTGGAATACGATGCAATGGATTTTTACTAGAAAGTGATCAATTTCCTTGCACACAACTGAAATTGGTACAAGCCTCAAAAATCGAAACAATGACTACATGTTTTCCAGTAAGTTGTTTTCTACCCTGCACATGAAGATAAATTTACTTGCGTTTTTGTGCGTACGGTAGAAGCATTTTTTTTACTTTGTGCCACATAAAAACGCGTAAAGTTATTTCACACACTAGCCTCAATAATTTTAACTAGGATTTCTTACATCTGTCCCACCTTCATCTTTTAACACTAAAACGTCGAAAAATGTTTTCTTTTACTGACGTTTCTGGAGATGATGTCCAAAAAATGCTTCTCTTTAAGCCCTGTACACATGAGTTAAAGGGAAGCATGCAAACGAGGGGTGTTTTATCAATGCTTATTTAAAATTCAAAAGACAATTTGTCAAGCAAATGTTAGCTTTCGATAAATTCTCATCAGGCCTTTACATTTATATCACTGTTTCATTAAATCAAATATGCGGGTAAGTTGAAAAATTGCATGGTTGCCAGAGTGGGGGGGGGGGAAAAACAAAAATCGCGGTCCGTTTTCGGATCATGGTCAGAGGAATGGTGGCCACTGGGACAGGTAATTAGATGCGGGCGGCTAAATTGGTGGCTTTCGGCCACGGTAATTGCGGTGCCTGTATAAAGTTATTTTGAGCGCACAGGACCGGTTTGCGTAGCCTGATTGCCGCTGCTTCTGCCGTAGCCAACAAACGCTGTCCAATGAATTTTGAATAGGTTGAGGGGACCTTGTAAATTACGCGGAAGGCCTCTTTGGCCTTTACACGATGGCCTGCGTCTATAAGGATAGAGCTGTTTATGTTCTTTATCTGCCCCTTTCCTAACCATGCTGGAAGGTGTTCTCGTACACTTTTGGACAAACGCCGGCTCGTGCGGTCAATATATTATGCTCCACAGGAGCAGGTGAAAGAATAAATACACATTGAGGTGGTCTGGGCTGGCAGTTTGTCCTTGGCCTGATGATAATTTATCGAAAGCTAACGTATGCTCGCCAAATTGTCTTTTGAATTTTTGAATGGAAATTGTCGCTTATTTAAAACTCCAGAAACGGATTATTTACACTAAATTAGCGTAGTGCCATCATACTACTCTGTACCAGTGCTGTGGATCGTTGGGGCAAGTGGCGTTTGCCTGATTAGCGGACTAAGAGTGAGGAATAGTTAAAGGCCTGTAAGCATTCTCTCTATACGCAGTCAGAACCAAAAGAGGACAACAGGAGATGCTTATTCACGCATATTAGGAAGCACACACACACACACGTCAGACCAACACATACTCGCTAAGTTACGTTTGGAGTACCTGGTGTGTCAGACACGCTCATCAAACTTAACCGATTTCTGTCAGACATTGCGGTAACATCAGCCCGGTAAATTTCACACTTCCTTCTCACTAGATGTTGTGATGTTAGTCGACAGATTACTCATTGAAAGTCAAGGTTGATATGCCTTTAACATCTTCATCCTAGCATTTTGACATCAAGTTTTCTGGTGTTTTCTGCTAGTAATGAGCACTGCAGTAGGGGTCTTTACAGTGTGCATACCTACAACAGTGAGTAAGGATAAGAAAATGCTGATGGAAGCAGCGCTCATCAGGACTAAATGTGAAGCTAGCCTGGGTGATTAAGAAACACCATACAAGTGCTAGAAGGTTTATTATGGACCGTTAAATTTTAAAAAATCTTTACCGGTTCCTGGAAGTTTGAATAGCTTTAGTCTATGGAGAACCGCCACAAGACCTACTTTTATCGATCAGATTCTATTGCCCACTGCACAAATTCAGTTCAGAGCAGCTTACTTCCTTGCTCAAAAGGACAGGGGAAACAGGAGAAGGTAATCGATTTCTAGACACTGGTCAATCATAACTTAACATTTTAAAGTTGAAATTTCAACAATGTAACTTAAATACTGTAATCCAGAAATACGCTGGAATTTGCAAAATAGCGACTTAACCCTGAATGACTTAACCTGAATTGTTAAACAGTGTTGCCGCAGAAATGATGCAACAGTCCCGCAACCACGAGGGTCAATTAGACACCCAACGGCTTGAAGCGATTTGTGGTTGTCTCCAACTTATAAAATGGCCTTCACATTGGAGACATGCTCACATTTAGACAAAATGCTATTACCTTGTCTCTCCAGCTGTTTGCTTTTTTGACAAAAAACAGGCTACTTTCTGTGTTTTGGTAACATTTCTTATATGACTTTATGGACTGAGGGAATGACTGAGCATCGTGAATGTTCATGGAAATTATCCAGGGCAAAACCACGACAATTCAATTTCAGCACTCTTTTTTATAAACTGATAGATTTTTGCATGCATTTCAACGGCTTGTCTTAAAACATATTTAATCTTTATAACAAAACTCCGCTAACGAACTGAAAAGAGACGTAATCGCTCCTTATAAGTAAACAGTAGGGAACAGCATGACAACTATGGTTTCCACTGTTTAGATCTACCCCGTTTAATACCTCAGAACTGCCGGTATTAATACCTCTACTCTTTAAAAGGCTATTTTATTATGCAGGAATAAATAAACCATGCAATCGACGGGGCGTTACTTCACAGCGATTGGATACCTGTACAAGTTAACCATATGTCAAAAATAAGAACCATAGTCCAAATCTACACAGAGTTAAAAGTTCAGCAAGCGCTCTCTTACTTCAGGAACGTCTCCGAAACCCTCATCCACCGTCTCCTTACACCGGACGTTCGAGTTGTATACAAACCGGGGACAACTATCAAGTGCTATGTAGTAAGGCTGAAAGACGCGTTGCAACATTGTGAAACGTATAGAGTCATTTCTGATAACTTATGCAATTATCAACAAAGCCCTTACTCCTAAGAAATAAGAAATTAATTTGGACGCTACCGGGCGGATGAGGTATAACTTCCAGGTTAGATTCTATTCGGCAAACCCGGCTACATCTTCATGTTTGACGAAGGCAAACGTTTTTACGAAAGGTAACAAGCAAGCACTATGGGTCTCCGGTCTGCTTTCCATCAGTTACCGCAATGACCTCAACCCTCCATATTCAGAACACAAACTTCACCTGAGCAGAAAAATTAGTCGTGTGGAGAGCACGTCAGATAACGCTAATTTCAGCGACAGGATTGGTGAAGCAAATGCCGAGTGGTTCTTATGGCAGTAACCAACATGGTTGATGGAATTGTGGATAATAATGACTCATATGTCATCGCTTCCTGTACGACCACTGACGATGATCCCGGAGCAGGTTCAGTAATTGACCTAACTCATACCATCTTTGATCAAAATTTGAGTGAACATTTTCACGTATAGTTGGTGTTGTTATTTTGATTTGTTTAGTGGATATGAGGCTCAGAAAGCCTTTTAAAAAAGAACACTACATGCTCAATTATATATGTTGAAGGAAAACAGGTTAGATTTGGGCGAAATTGGAGGTTGCCAGACATCCAAGGAATTTCCTATGCTATTTATTATCACAGAGTCACGTCAATAGTTAATGGTAATGTGCAATAAAAGAATATGAATATAAGTGAGAAAGGTTTCAAAACAATCCCTTAAAGAACCGGACATTTCGATCCTAATTCGATAAAAGTTAGACGAAGCCACGTGTAAGGAATCGAGTAGTTTTCCAAAAACAAGCAAATAATTCAGCTGTAAAAATTAATTCGTGCAAATTTCTGATGTTTTGCAACAAAATGCACGATATAACTTGTTACCAGGATTTTATTTTATAACGATGAAAGTGAAGACCGTAAACATAATACGTGAAAGATATTGTGAATATACACTTACTAAACCTATGATAAATTGGACGTATGCGATAAGATACATTTGTATAATAAAGTTACAGTAAGCCGGAATTTGAAAACACAAAAGGATAGAAGATTTGCAGTTTTGCAAAATATGAGTGTATATTCAGATACTCCGTTGTGTATTTTTAAGTCTTAGAACAAGGGCATTAAAGTAAACAAATATAGCAACAAAACGCTTCAATATAAAGATAAAAGTGAGTTTGTTCATAGTCAGCCTAATATGTATCACTTATTATAAGGGAAGTTAAAAAACCTGACCTTAATTTTACATTTTTACTTTGAATTAAACATGAAAAATGTAAAGTCAATATATCTAATTAACACGATTTTTTAGCGGGTTACTTATAATCAAACGTTTTTTTATTTTTTCTTACGTATATAAATTGTCATCTTTTGTTGTGGGTGGTTATTTTCGTGTCAATTAGTTTAACTGTATGGGTTAATCTACAAATATTACGCAAATGGCCATTTTCATTAGAAGTTATATTCAAAAACTCACTATTTCGGTAAATGCTTCTAAAATATATGGTATTTTGAAGGCTTTGATAAACAATTAGAGCAGGATCTAAATTTGTAACAAATTAATTGAAAACAGTTAAGATGCTGAAATATTCACCGGTTTTTCAATTACGTTTTAAAAATAATAATAACCAAATATCATAAATATCTATAAAAAAATCTGAAGAAAGGATAGTTCTCGTTATAAAAACAAAGTTTTATTATTACATTTTTCACCCAATAACTCTATATAAATGCATTTGTCATATTCACAGGCTATTTTCACGTTATCAGAATTTAAAACCTTTTCAATAAGTTAGTATTCAATGACAACATAATATTGCTTTACAAATTTCCTTTAAAATGTTAATATTTTTAGGGTTATACATTAATATTTTACAGCTTTGGTAGATGCGTTGATTTCGGTTTACTGGTGATTATCATTCATTTTATATTCGATGCTCTTTCTCATGAAATCTCATGGATTTCACAAGAAACGGCCTCTTAAGTTGACGTTGCATATACAAAAGTTTTATAGCAGTAAAGAAATGGCCGTTCTTAAAAAGGAGGTGTTAATTGTTTTGTTACTTTATATTCTCTAACATAGAAAGAATTAGTTGTCATTTAAGATAATGGTTAACAACTCAACCTATTAAGGCTTAATGTAAAGGTGTATAAGGAAGGGGGCGCATAAAAACGGGAACATCAGGTAGAATAATAACAAATGCACAAGATCAGTTATTGGTTAATTGTCCGTGTAATAACAGCATAAAGTCTGTTAGGCATGAAAATAGCTAGGTTGTCTTTAGTAGTTTGTTCAATGTGTTTATGCAGCATGAAATCTAATTTCTTTTGCATGGAAAGATTTTTCTTTGCATTTTGCCAATTTCATCTGCTTATTTTAAAAAGATTCGATTGTATTCAGGTTCAAACTATTTGCAGGAATAAAAATAGATCACAAGCCACATGCGCAGAGCCTGGTTATTGTCTAAAAAGTGCATTAAGGTTGGAAACGTTATCAAATTCATACTTCTTTGGAGCGATTAAATGGCGCATTATCCTGTAAAATGTTCGTGTCAATTCTGTGTCAATGGATGACGTTATAACCAAAAGCATCCTTTTCAAAGTTGAGGAACACCCACCTATTAATAGTCTCCGTTTTTGACCGCAAGACAGGTCGCGCTCCAAATATGATGGCCATCCAAACCATCAGGCGTTAGCAGTTCTTAAATGATACTATCGATATAGTGTGTGCTCGGGGAAGTTTTTTCCTACATATGACCATCTGAGTCGAATTCTCAGGCTTGTCTCAAAATAAGACATTACAGAAGTAAATGGGGACCTGCAATCAATGTACTTCTTAGCAAATAAAAACGATCTCTTATAACTTTTCTACTAAAAAGTGCCTTGATTATCGCATTTGACTGGTACATTTCAAAGTCTGCCATCCGATTCCTCATTATCCTCATAGAGCACTTTGGCAGATGTTCCCTGTTTATGGTCTTAATTGTTTTGTAGTGGTATATGTTTAGTGTACAACGAATAAAATTGTCATCCTCCCTACTCGTGGACTGGTTTGGTCCGCTCTGCTTTCTTCTAGGCACGGTTAGATCATTACTAGATCATTATCTATATCGAAAGTGCTGGCTTACGACTCACGCTGCACTCCTTCTTCTGCAAGTTTTCATATTCGTTCATAGTCCACTGCAGATAGAGCTTTTCTGGACATTTTGCTCATACGACGAGACAGCGAAAAAGGTCGGCATGTCACGCCTTTTTGTACATATGATTACTTACAGTCCCAATTGTTGGTGCGGTATACCAGAGTACACAAAACGTCACGAAATTTGCAAAACTGACTTTTTAAAATTGGATCCGAATTATTTTTTTCCTAAAACTATGTGAATCCGCATAAGTGCATTTATCTGGTTATTGTGAACATAAAGTCAAGTTTTCCGTTCTCTATAAGGGTATATTTAAAAATCTCCTTGTTTTTGTTAATATTCGTTCATAGTACAAAACAATCAAACAAGAACCTTTGACCCGGAAGGTGCAGTTGCGTAGGAAAATCCCGGGAAATAATGAAACTTCAGAGTTGGATCCATTTTGCCCAGTTTATCCTTAAATAAAGGGATCTGAAATGAACTCTTCTTAAGTAAACATTTTTGTGAGCCTGAAATCAGTTCATTAACCAGAATTTACAACCTAACATGTGTGCCATGCTACCACCTTAAATTGCAAGCAGGACATTTAATAGGTTCGGCAATCTACTGTAATTTTCGGCAATTTGCATTAGTTACATTCTCTACTGTATGATGTATGCTAACTTACTCCGATATAATTTTGCTTTTGTACGCTAAGTATTGTCGTGTGAATCCGGAACATTTCACCGGCAATATTTTATTCTGTTGATTGAGGTTTCTGGCTCATATCTGACAAGGTTTACCAGAATATATCACCTACGCATCCGCAAAAAATCCGGG
The DNA here is from genome assembly GCA_017591395.1 of Schistocephalus solidus. NCBI lineage: Eukaryota > Metazoa > Platyhelminthes > Cestoda > Diphyllobothriidea > Diphyllobothriidae > Schistocephalus > Schistocephalus solidus. The sequence goes on along the minus strand of WEDG01006253.1, from coordinate 105,733 downwards.
TATGTTCACTCTGACGCTTCAATTCTGCATTTTCTTGGAATAATTAATTTGAACCACTTGTGAACAACTTGGCGGCATCTGTGGGATTCGAACCCACGCCAGCAAGGTGAAGGCTTTAGTACAGCCAGCGCTCTAGCCAACTGAGCTACGAGGCCCGACCGGGAGCCGTGAGTTCAATCTTGATTGGGTCAAGTTACCCGCCCAGCTTCTGCAACGTATGGAATCCACCAATTCTGATACAGCACTCCGACTGCCCAAGCAGGATTTCCTATGCAATAAATCTAGAATCCACCAGACGACTACCAGGCATATGTGTGATTAAACTCACTGCTCCCGGTGGGACTTCGTAGCTCAGTTGGCTAGAGCGTTGGCTGTACTCAAGCCTTCCCCTTGCTGGCGTGGGTTCGAATCCCATCGAGGCCGACGAGTTTTTTACAAGTGGGTCAAATGAATTTTTCAAATCCTTTACTAATTAACTTTGAAATAAGCAGTTTTAAGAACTCATTTTGAGGAGAATTAAACTTATACGCTGAGCTCATTCAATAACTGTGGAATTAAGGCGAAAAGTCTCGGCATAAGACAACTGAACGAACGTTAAAGCTGATATCCTTTTGTTGACAAGTGAGCGAGAGTAGCATAGCGTCCGTTTGGTATGTCTGAAATCATTAGGAAATGTGCATGATGCCCTACGCATTTTTGATTTCAGGGAAGAATTCTGGCAAAATAGGAATATTTACCCTCCTTCTACGTAATGAAATTAAATCCAAATACAAAATTTCTCATTTGCCACTCGGTAAACCGATTAATATTTAAGGGTTGGCAGCGGCTACATTTACGGACTCACCCCAGGTGAAAGCACACTTAATGGCACAGCCTCTATTACAACAAATCCTCATTTCGCCAAGAAGCCAATCACGTTAGCTTAATTTAGTTGCACAAGAATGACAGCGGCTGCCTTCGGCTTATGAGAGCAGCTATGGAATACATCTTTAGGCCGGTGTGCACTGTAAAATGTGGTCCCTAAACACTAACAATTGAATCAAGGCCGATATCTTTTGAACAATGAAATGGCAATTGACAATACAAGGAGCATTCAACCGTACTCTTCACGGACGAATTCCGAAAGCCTGCGTCTGCCCTTTTAGGGTGCAGTGGATGTACATTGTCAGCCTGACAACTGCCATTAAACTAACGCCTTTCTTATGTCATCGGGCAATCATTGGCAGACGGAAGAAATTTTGTCGGCAATTAGACAACCCATGTTGTGATAGATCAGAGAAGGTTTGAATTGCGAGTGGTATAATGAAAAATGGAGGAGGTTCTTCGGTGAAATCAAGTAATGTACTGGTGAAGTTTCGAGCTGGTCAGAGGAACTGAAAGTAGAGGAGAACGTGAAACTGGCACATTAGACAATTGGCATGTGACAGGGGGGGTCAAAGAGTCATGCTATTTTTGTGAGTGCGGTGAGGCGCAACAATGGTGGCCTCCTGTGCTAACGGGGTAGGATGGATGTTAAATCAGTTGAACTGCGGACCGCTGAAAAATTGGTCTTTGATGTAGAATAACCACCTTTCTAGTTTGCCTTAACTGATTTCAACTGACGGCTGCCCTTTCAGAAGATATAATCTCAGTCCTTAACCTCTTTTCTACTGGTATTCTACGACAAAAAGAGATCAACATACCCTACCACCCAAATAGGTGAAAGAATTATCAGCACTCAAATTCAATCACAGTATGGCTGTGGCTCCCACTGACAAAGGTGGCGCTACAATCATCACAGACACAATTGACTATTAGTAGAGGATTTTGGCAGATTTGAATAATTCATTTGACCCACTTGTTAAAAACTCGGCGGCTTTTGCGGCATGCAAACCCACAAGAGCAATGAAAAGTCTTCAGTAAAGCCAATGCTATAGTCAACTGAGCTACGTGGCCCCACCTGGAGCCGGTAGTTTAATTACACTCGGGTCAAGTTTCCCACCCAACCTACAGCAACGTATGAAATCCGCAAATTCTGATAAAATAAGCTGACCGCCCAAGCAGGGATTCCTAAGCAATCAATCTAGAATCCACCAGATGACTAACAGCTTGATTCAAATCACGGCTCCCAGTGGGTTCCCTTAGCTCAGTTGGCTAGAGTGTTTGTCGTACTGTAGCCTTTCCTTTCTGGCATTAGTTCGAATCCCATCGAGACCGCCGAGTTTTTCAAAAGTGGGTCAGTCGAAAAATTGAGTATGTCAATCAAAAACATCAACCTGACTGATGTGCTGTGGATCTTGTTCGATCCCATTCTGCCCATCCGCTAGCATGCTTTTGGCGATAACGAACGTTGTGTCCTTGAAAACATGCCATATATAACACGAATATAGGTCATTTAGCATGTGACAGGCATCTTGCACTATTAATGAGCTATTTGTGTTTTAATTGACTAGGTTAAGAAAGTGGATACAATCTTCAATGACAAGGAGGACAATGCTCTCCTTGCCGATGAGCCGACAAAAAATCCAGCCACAACCATGAAGACAAAGGTACATGTCAGAAAGTCGTATGTCTAGATGAATTCAAGTTGATGACTCTCAGTGATTCTTGCATCGGAATTGCGTATAGGCGCGCAAAAGCGCACCAAACGGATGTCCCAATGAAAATTACAGTGATAATCATCGGCTGACCTACTTAGTGGTTGCACAGGCATCTGAAGCAGCCAACTCATAAATAGGAGCACCGCAGTAACACTTCTCAAGTATTCCCTGCATTTTGCCATGGCTAAAATGTTCTCTTTCGTACCAATTGAATGCGCAGCCCAACGTTTACAGGACATTCCTATTGAGATACCAATACAGCTTGTAATAAACCCACTGAACGCCTACCTTAAGAAGTAATGCAAATTCAAAAAAGAGGTAATCTAACCCTTAAGCCCGAAATTTGACTTCGCTATGTAGATGACATGATTTTTGCAATAAATAACTGCGACTTTGAACGGCTGAAATAGAGACTAGCTTATGCCTTCTTAACTATAGCGTTTCTTTGTAAAGAGGTAGCCTGCTGTTTATGAACTTGAAAATACGAAAATTGAGCGATGGTAGCCTCGCAACAAGCGTCTAGTATTTAGTATCTACACCTGATCTGATCCTACTTTATGGAAGCTAACAACCTACTAGGCCTACTGTTGTTGCCACAGCGATGATTTCTTTAACTTTGGTATTCACACTACCCACAAATTAGCGTGTAGGTCCATCTCAAAGATAGGGTCAAATCCCACGCAAACGAATAAGCAACCCGTGTGAAAACTGCTCCTGTGTGTATGTTCTTTATATGGGTCTACGCCTGAGCGCCCATATTAATTAATTCGAACTAGCTATCCGTTGCCCAGAACCCTGTCTCTCGTTTTCTGGGCATGCAATCCAGTGTGACGGCACATGCAATTGGGGTGGCACTAAGGTCATCGACATGGCCAATACAAAATTATTATGAGACTTTTTCGAGATGAGTTATATCAAAGGTCATGTCTGACAGGACGCTCTTTGCAAGGTCCTGTATTCACAACTTGTGTGTCCATGGCCAAATTCCATATCCACGACCTTACGCTAGCTGCCCACGATCCAAACTGACTCAACATCCACACTTCCCCTCCATCACAGGGAGCCGTAGCTGTCTCGCCTCCCTTCACTCAGAAATATACCATAGTTCTATGACCACCCCACTTACATGCCAAGGGTGTATCTGCCCTGTCGCGTCAAATAGTCGGTTGTGAAAAACCTGTTTTTTTTCTCAGTATCAGTTCATCTGATGACGGGTTGGTTTCATCAGCTTAAAAATTCCGGAGTGCGCAACTCAATTTTTCTAAATAACCTCCTCCGGTAAGGATGACGTGTATGGTCGCCTAATCAGGATCTAACAATAGGAAGCCATGCCCACTTCATATAGATGGCCATGCGAGATATTGCGGGAATGTGAAAATTTCACTGACTTAACCCTAACTTTTCCCCTTACAAAAAACTAAACTGTAATCTTACTGGCCAATACGAGTGAAAATGCCAGCCCCAGGAAGAAGTTGATAAAGTTAGGTGATATCACATTGGGCAGCTAGATCGTTTGTCCCAGCGATCGCGTCTACTTCGTCTGTACTTTTAATGTTAACCCTAGCCCTAACTTAAATCTAAACCAATGGATGACACGAACCCAAGCGTTAACCCTTAACATATCCCTGCTCCTAACCCCAACTCTGACCTTAAACCTAACCCTTAACTAAGCCCTAAATCGCTCTTTAATCATTTAACAAAGTTTTCTGGAATTGGGTGCAAAGCGCATGCATTCTAGGTGGTTCATAGTCACGTGGCCTGATTTGGCGGCCATTCTTCATTTTTTAAATCCGTGTTCTGCCTGAGCAGAGCTGGCTTATCTTTTCATTCATGAAATCGCCAGTTTATTTTCGAACCGCCAAATAGACTTGTATTTCCTATTTCGTGGTGTACCATGAGTGTCTGTTGCCACTGGTATACTCTTGGTGGCTATGGAGCCTCGCATGTTTTTGCATTGACATCCGCTTGAATCAGGATTATCGACGCCAAGCAACAGCATGCACGAAATGCCTGCGATCTCTCAACAGTTTTAACGACTGTTCAGTTCGATGTGTGATTCAATGAGTGCACTGGGTACATAAAGATGGATACATGCTGCATACTTCTGGCTTGTTCGTTCCTTGTGTCGTACATTTCATCGTCAGGCGTCCATTATATACCTCACAAATTGTGTCACATCCTGGAATCATAAAAAGTGAGTATAGCTCCCAAGTATGTTTCCTATTTTCTTGCCAAATTTGTTGAAGTACATACTTACACATTTTAAGATAGAATGACAGGATGCCTTTTTTTCTCTCACTCACTTTCATAGTGCTTTCGTGCCAATTTCACAGCAAAACTGGAGTTTTATTTAAAATGTTGAAATTAGGGGTTACTGAGGGAAAGCTATTAGTTAGGAATAGTGTGAGTCAGAGGTTGGACAGTTTGTTCAGCCACTACTGGGATAGGTGTTTAATTTATGCTAAATATATAGGAAAGATAAATGACATTTGAAAGCCCAAAGTTTCATGAATGGCCAGCTACAAATAAGAAAGTGGAGAATGGATGCATTTTAGGGCACGGTAACAGAAGCACCCTGCCCATTTAAAACTCAGTAGCCTTGCGTTAAACTTTGGGGAGGAGAAATGCTGTGATGTCCTAGCACTAACCGTAACAGTTAGTAGGAACCAAAACTTTAACCCTTAACATACTCTTCACCCTTACTTCGACTTGGGCCCTAACTCTAACCTTAAAACTAACCTTTACTTAATTTCTCCAGAATTTGGAGCAAGATCGCATGGATTGCGGGCATTTTCTATTCCCGTGGCCTGTGTATGCGGCCATACAAGTCATTCTTACCGAATGTGAGTACATATTGAGTTTACCATTGCAAATCTGTGCTGGTATCTCAAACTAGTGTACCTAGATTTTTGTGTTCTCCAAGACAATTAAATTACGACCGAGTTAAGTGGTTTGCGTAACAGATTTTATTTCACGTTTTCGCGAAATGTGCAATTGGAACCACCAAATTTAAAGACCTGAATGCGAAGCTGCTTATGCAGAGTGCAAATTCGCTCTTGAGAGAGTAGTCACAAGTTTGAATTTACGAAATCGTACATCTACGTAAGACGGTCACGGGGGTATAGAAGTTTAGAAGTATAGACGTTTAACGCACGAACTAAGGATTCGTAAACTGACATGTCTGTCTCAGTTGGTCCTTTGAGCTCTGTCCACTTATGCACTAGAAGGCCGGTGGCTGACTAGTAGAAGAAACTACACGTTCCACTGGACAGTTTAACCATCCCTACAAACGATTACCATCGTGTGTCTCACAAACATATTAGCGCATGGAAGGTGACTTTTGGGTGAATTTTTTTATTGTGGTAGTGAAATTTCGCTGAATCTACCGCATACACTTACCCTTAGCCACTCGAGTGTAGTCTCAGTACAGGAGCAAGAAGACCTGAGGTGAAATCAGACGCACTAACGGACAAGGTCAAACTGCTCGTCTGCCCATACCTAGCATACATGTTCCACCCACGACAGAGAGGAATTGCAACTAAACTCAAAATAGTTGGCTCTGACCCCAGGTGACTGAGAGTTCCATCAAGCCCACATTAAGAATAGTTCATTGCAGCCTAACTGTCCGTTCTGAATCTTCGTTCATAGTCATCTTGTAAGTTGGCAGCGATTTAAGTAACGGCATTTAGCGCACTATGATAATAACACAGTGCGTCGAATCGTTTAATACAAGAAATACGTGCTCAGCGGCGTGGTGACCCTAGTGCCCAGCGTTGACCTCAATTTCTCTTCCCCCGTGAGGCACTAGTTTACCGTTTGATCCAATCACTCATCTGTTGCGGTGATAGTGCGCAAATTGCTGGTGTGGCCTGATCGTGAGCCTAGGCTTTCTAAAAACGCCACTCATATATGAAATTTCTTACGCGTACGCAGAAACGTGAATAGGTGCCACGCCCTAACACAGCATCCGTTCCCATCCAACAAATCTCCCGCGTAGTCCGTTGTAGGTGCACTGGCATTGTTTATTACGAACCTACTGAAGTACAAAAAAGTAGCATAGTACAGGCCTGCATCTCCGTCCTGCAACCGGAACTGATCTGCGAATGCAAGTCGAAAATGGGCTATGCATATTTACTGTCTCAGTCGACAGACAGATACTCTTCTCCTTAGTAGGAGACAAAAAAACGAAATTGCTCGATGACCAAATGATTCAGGCCCCTAATCTGAGGCAGTACATTTAAGTTATGCTAGATCAGGATACATGAGACGAAGGCCCTTCACCCTTTGCTGAATCGTTTTTTTCAAATGGTGCCAACCTACTCGAACCCGAAGGTTCTGCAAAATGACTTGTTTTCTAAATACTCACCTCAGACAGTAGCATCAAACCCGAACAGTTTTACCTTGTATCGCGTAAAGTTTCGGGCCAAAATACGAAGTGCTGTCTTCTAATTAAAGGAACCACAAAAAGTAGATAACATGTACGTCAAATGAACAAAACATCAATCAGATGCATTTGCGGACACTTTTCCGTCAGAATACCATACGGTTACTAGAGCCATCAATATCCTCCCACTGGAATTTAATTGGAAAGCGCCTTCACGACCAGAACATTGGCTACATGGATTCCAGCACCTTTTCTACTCTCCTTTGCTCACAGACAAATATTCAGTTGTGTGTTCCTGCTTTAATTATAAATCTGTTATAGTTTGTGATGCGGAAAGCCATGTGAAGTACTTTCCCACACCGGTGTCAATACGGTCAATTGCGATCCACTACACCCATTTCACCTTCTGCTGGTAAAGCTAAAACTAGAATTAAGCTCAAAAGTTGTATTTGACTGGCGTTGCTCGCAACTACGCCGACAACATGAGAGTACTAAATACTCCTTTGTAAACCCTATGCACACGACTTAAGGGGAATAATGCAGACGAGGTGCATTTTGTCAATTCCTATTTAGCATGCCAGAAACGGATCATTCACACAAAATATGAGGTTTTGGTCATCAAACTAACCTGTTCCGGCTAGTATGAGTGTCTTTGAGCAAATTAGCTGACTAGAACCTAATCACCCCGAAGCACGATGACAGAAGCTGCCTGTTCGCGCGTACGAGTAATCACACACATAAAAGAATATCACCCGTTTAATGAATTTGGTGCGTCTGGTGTGAAAAACATGCTCAGCATACTACACCGCTTTCAGTCAGACATTTGGTTAACTTCAGACTGGTTCATCTCACAAATACTTCTAACTAGATGCTGTGACGTCAGTCAACAGATTACTCATTGAAAGTCGACGTCAATATGGCTTTACCACCTTCATCATAACATGCTGACATCGGGTTAATGTTTGCTTCTATTAACGAGAACTACCTTAAGGGCCTTTACAGGGTGCACGCCTACAACAACAGTGAGTAAGGATAAGAAAATGCTGATGAAAGCAGTGCTCCTCAGGACTAAATGTGAAGCTAACCTGAGTGATTAAGAAACACCATACAAGTGCAAGAAAAGCTAGAAGAGTTATAAGGGACCATTTAATTTAAATAACTCGCAACCGGTTCCTCGAAGTCTGAATAGCTGTAGCGTATGGAGAGTCGCAATAAGAGCTACTTTTATTGATCAGATTCTATTTCAGACTGCGTAAATGCAGTTTAGAGCAACTTATTTACTTGCTCAGACTGAAAGCTTAAAAGGTAAGAATCGAATCACATTTGTAGTTGGTAGTTCGTTGTAAATAGGACCTTTATTGAATGGCATTTAATAGTCACGGTTTCAATGATACAGCCAGAATAATGCATCCATGATCTGCTAAAATTTATAAAAAACCGACCAAAGTATATGAATTTGATTAATAGCAAGCGGACTTGCCAATAAAGATAACAACAATCATAAGCGGAGAAGAGAATGCAGAGACATGCTCTAATGCTCTTTTGGCTGATCAGCTTTGTCTGCGCTTATCATCCATGCCACGAAAGACACAGCGTACGTTTTTTTAACTTAATAGTCTCAGAGCAAGCTTATGCTCGTGTATGCGCGATGCAAGCATACGTCCAGTCTGTCCTGTGAAGTTACAATTTTGGCACGGGATGCAATACAATATTCCCGACTGCTCATTCGGATTTTAATCTGTCTTTGATTCTCATGACCTTACTGTGCATGGTAGCTTTGGGTCGGTGTGCGATTCCGACACCATGTCCCGCAACAATGCGCTCGGTCACTTATGATACGTTCTTGATATATGGCATCGCATGCCATACCGTAGGTGTTGGTTCTGGTTGGGTCCTCCATGGTCGAACACGTAGGCATCGGCATATGAACGCCTTCGGGTAGCCGTTCCGCATAAATTGGTCTCGGAGGCAACGGGCCTCACGTGCTTTTTCCGCCAGTTGGCTGCAATGAGTCTGGATGCGTTTGAATAGTGTTCTCACACAGCTTCGTTTGTGAGCCACCGGATGGTTGCTGTGAAAATTTAGAAGCTGTGTGGTGTTCGTCGCTTTCCTGTAGACAGCCGTTTCTATTTCGCTGTTGGGACGTCCCCTGACGAGTAATTCAAGGAAGGGAAGCTGGTACCTTTTTTCATCTTGCCTCGTGAATTTTATATATGGGAAAACTCGAGTTAAGGTGATCATGGAAATGCTGCAACATGTTCTTCTTCAGGATAGCAAAACGTGTCGTCAACGTAACGCCGCAAAAGGATAGGCTGCTGTCGGGTGAAAGCGATATTTTCCAGCTGTTTTTGGACCAATTCTGCCACTAAATTGGAGATTTGGTAGCCCTCGGAGTTCCCTTGTTTTGCTCACAGGTTTCTCCGGCAAAGCTGAAGTAGGTCTTTTGGCAAAATTGGAATAGCTTCATAAGTTCTTCAATTTTGAGAGAACTCTTTGGGTTTTGTCGTATGACTCCTCAAGTTTCCTGCACCGGACCTCTTGTGTTAAGCTCAGTGGGATAAATGTGAATAAGGACGTGACTTCAAAAGAGACCATTACTTCATCCGATTGAATCCTTCAACCGTGGGGGTCTGCCAGGAATCGGGAGGCCAATCGGACTGAGGTAGGCGAATTGCTTTGGAGGAATTTCAATTTAGTGTATGTCCATTTTGCTAGATTAAAGATGGGGCTGCCTTTCAGGGCGACTATTGGTCACAGTTGAACATTTAGTTTATGGATATTTGGCAGACAACAGAAGCGTGCCAGAGCCGTATCCGGTCGTTTCATTTGGCGCAGTTCGTTCTCCGTAACCTAATTTTGGCGTTTGAATTCTCCGAGTAATTTATTCGACCGATTCGCTACCGCTTTGGCTTTGGCGTCCTGTGCTGATCTGTAAAATGCTCTATCGTCAAGTATAGCCTTAGCTTTCTCATTTTAGTCTTCTCGATCCATTACGACAGTTGTTCGCTCCATATCAGCGTGTAAAATAATAAATTGTTCATCCATCCTTATTTCCCTCATAGCTTTTGACTTACTCTTCGTGACAAATTGAGTTGGTCTTTGTGCTGTTTTATCTCTGAAGATGGACTTCAGTAAGAGTTCGAAAGCTCAGACGCATAGAGCCATGATTCTGGTGAACGAACATCCTTCTAAGCCTTCACTTATACACACACCTGGAATGCGGACTTTCGTCTCAATTCGTGAAAAAGTCGGGTGCGATGCGCTTCGGACAGCTCGGAGCTGGGATATATTCGCTTCACGAGAGGCAGCAACGTACGAGCAACTGCGGTTTTTGTACCAATGCGTGCAAGAGTGACTGACACCACAATGCCTGAGATATAAGGCACCCGATAATACGGTCATGTGCAGGGAAGTTGTCAGGCGATTTATCAAGCAGATGACGAGAGTTCTGATCGATGACTGCCACCGGCGTCTAAAAAAATGCAAGGCTGTGATCAAGCAAAATAAGAGAGAGAGTGTGCCCGCGTTCTCGGTGAGGCCATAACTGAGGACCTTGGTAAGACAATCTCGACTCTAGCGCAACACAGACAAGGCAAGAAGCGAGTAATGTTGGAAGAAAAACGGAATAAATTACAAGCATCCGACACAAGAAGCTCGAACTTGGTCCTCAACCTCTCACCAAACAACTAACTGAGCAACAACTACGGGTGCTGCGGCATAAATCTTGTTTAAAAAACCGCCGATGCGGACGCTGTCGACTTTATTGCGGCCCTAGAATCCATGCTTGTGAGAACTGAAACAACCGAGGACGAGAAAAACTCCCCCTGACAACATGTAACATCTTTGCTGATGGAACACAGTCCAACCCAATGTGTTTCGAGGAGTGAGTCAAAAGCTATGAAGGAACTAAGAATGGACGAACAAAGTATCATTCTACCCCCTGATAAGGGGCGATCAACTGTCGTAATGGATCGAGAAGACTTAAATCAGAAAGCGAAGGCTCTACTTGATGATAGAGCATTTTACAGTAAAACACAGGACGCCCAAGCCAGAGCGGTAGCGAATCATTTGAATAAATTACTTGGAGAATTCAAACACCAAAATTTGAATTCGAAGAATGAACGGCGCCAAATGAAACCAACGGATACAGCTCTGGCTCGCTTCTATGGTCTGCCAAAGGTCCATAAACCAAATGTTCCACTGCGACCAATAGTCGCCCTGAAAGTCAGTCCCAACTTTAATCTAGCAAAATGGACATACACTAAATTGAAATGCCTCCAAAGCAATTCGCCTGCCTCAGTCCGTTCGGCCTCCCAATTCCTGGCAGACCTCCAAGGTTGAAGGATTCAATCGGACGAAGTGATGGTCTCTTTTGACGTCACGTCTTTATTCACATCCATCCCGCCGAGCTTAGCATAAGAAGTCCTGCGCAGGAAACTTGAGGAGTCATACGACAAAACCCAAAGAGTTCTCTCAAAATTGAAGAACTTATGAAGCTATTCCAATTTTGACAAAAGACCTACTTCAGTTTTGCCGGAGAAACCTGTGAGCAAAACAAGGGAACTCCAAGGGCTACCCAATCTCCAATTTAGTGGCAGGATTGGTCCAACAACAGCTGGAAAATATCGCTTTCACCCGACGGCAGCCTATCCTTTTGCGGCGTTACGTTGACGACACGTTTGTTATCCTGAAGAAGAACATGTTGCAGCATTTCCATGATCACCTTAACTCGAGTTTCGCAGATATAAAATTCACGAGGCAAGAAGAAAAAGGGTAGCAGCTTCCCTTCCTTGAATTACTCGTCAGGGGACGTCCCAACAGCGAAATAGAAACGGCTGTCTAAAGAAAAGCGACGAACACCACATTGCTTCTAATTTATCACAGCAACCATCTGGTGGCTCACAGACGAAGCTGTGAGAGAACACTATTCAGACGCATCAAGATTCATTGCAGTTACCCGGTGGAAAAGCACGTAAGGTCCGTTACCTCCGAGACTAGTTTATGGCTATCCGAAGGCGTTCATAAGTCGATGCCTAAGTGTTCGACTGCGGAGGACCCAACCAGAACCAACAGATCAGTATGGCATGCGATGCCATATATCAAGAACGTATCAGAACCGACCGAGTGCATTGTTGCGGGACATGGTGTCGGAATCACACACCGACCCAAAGCTACCATGCACAGTAAGGTCATGAGAATCAAAGACAGATTAAATCCGAATGAGCAGTCAGGAATATTGTATTGCATCCCGTGCCAAAATTGTAACTTCACAGGACAGACTGGACGTATGCTTGGATCGCGCATACACGCGCATAAGCTTGCTCTGAGACGGGGTGACGGTTAATTGCAAGTGGCTGCCTACACTTACGAAACGGGTCACGAGTTTAACTTCGCAGCTACGAAGATCATAGCCCACGCCGATGCAAGACAGGCCGAGCATTGATTGAAGCCTGTCCCTCCAATGAGAACTTGGTCAATCAATTTATCGATCTGGCGCCGGCATACAGGCCCCTGCGTAGTCACCTCCGGACTGGCACCACTGCTGTCTGATTGCCCCCCCCCCCCCCCTATTAATGTTTCTCGTTTATGTTGCTGTTTTATCTCTGACGGTGAACTCCAGTAAGAGTTCGAAAGCTCAGACAAATGAAGCCATGATTCCGGTGAATGAACAACCTTCTTCTTCAAGTATATTTAGGTCAGATATTTATTTTGACTATTTATATCGTTAATAAGGAGTTATGTTTGATTGGTTTGCAAACATGATTTAACTGGCATCTGCATGAAAGTTAATGCCCGAATCGTGCTTCTTCGTGATTGCATTGTAGAAGGTTTCAATAAATACAAACTTTTAAACCCACCAGTTCAGGCATTCAATAAGTAAAATGACATTTTGCTACTCAATGGACTCCGTTGTTACAAAATCTGTGCAGTAAGTTTACTGAAGAAATTTCTTTTGATGCGAGGAAAACGATATGCTTCAGATCCAACTGTCCATTGTCTTCGAAATACTTGTTTCCCGAATTGTTCCTCCGTATGTGACATTATTAACCATTTTATTCTCCTGACTTTATTGTGAAAAATAAAGCAAATTCTTTTATTGCTGTAATGAACCAAATTTGGGCCAACTGAATGCCGAACATGTACGTCCCGAAGCGCTTGACAGTCTTTTGAAACGCATGAGATGACACTAAGCACTCAGGTATGGGCCATGCTTCACATACTTCTGATTCTTGGAGGATATTTTCTAAAATGTAAGTATTTGTACCAATTTATTTTCTTATTTAAATAAACAGACAACTTTTGTACACTTCTTAAATCTGCTTTCACTCGTTGGATATTTATTTTCGTATCCAGCCTTGTCCGCTTCTTAAAGTGTGTTATTAGTCCTAAGTGTGGTACTACTATTTATTTTTTTCCAATTTCCATAAACAAGGGGTTGTTATTTATCAATTCGTTATCTTCATGGAAATCTCTTCAACGTGCGAATTTATTTGCAAATATTTCTTAATAAGTTAATCTTTCGACGTTCACTCACCCATTTTTGATGTAGGCGGGAATAGTCCTTTGTACAGCAAACGACTTAAAGTATCAACTTCGGTCATAAAACATATTTTAGTATTTTAATTAAAACAATCAATAATTTTAACAATCACTGCTGCTTTCCGAGAGATATGAATCCAAACACTTCGTAATATGGTCGTTAGTCGATATTAAGTGATGCATATGTGTTATGTCTAGTTTGCGTTTCAAAAGCAATTATTCATTGAACCGACACCGTATGACGACCACATTTTGTGGGTCCGTTTACTACATCCTCTTTTCTGTGTTTTGATTTCCGGTTGCTAATTGAACATGAAGCGATAGACATCTAAAACTCCTGTCTCGTCCAAGGTTTTTTAAAATGGAGTCACCTTCCAGGAAGCTTGGTGCTTCATTAAAGCAATTGCGCTTTCGTCACAAACATGTTTTTATCCGGTTTTGCGAAACATGCTCACGTTCATGCATGACAAAACTTTCGAACAAGTAGTCCTCTTTGCGGCTTCTTATTGAACCAAAATGTCTTTTTAAAAAATTATACAATTAATCCACCTCCTTTTCCATCTTGCGAACAAGTTAAGGTTCCGTTTTGTCATCACAAAGAAAGAGGCACCCAGATGCGTAACGGCAATTTTGTAATTGCGCGTATCACATATTTCTCATATACGTACGATGAAAGTTCGATCTATGTGGAAATGATAGATAAGATGTTACCTAGATTTTTCTAACTCCTGATTTTTATGCTTGGCTACGCAGAGAAAACTTATTAAAGCGAAGAATAGAAAGGATTGCGCTTTTTATATTAGTTTATGCGCCCGCTGCATAATGCCAACTGAATCATGTTTTATAATATTTAATGCTTCGAACAATGAGTTTAGAATTTGTTTGAGCCGGCTTTCAAAGTTGGGTGATGCGTTAAGTCAAACTTTTACCATAGGGTGGTAACTTGGCCTATTTGGCCCTATTCTTCATAAAATTAGCAGAATCAATTTTGGCAAATGTCCTACTTGTTCTTGAAAACTTAGCTTTTCTGTAAATGGTGGGACACTTTTATGTTCAGATGAATGGTATATTACGTTTTGGGAAAATAGATTAAAACTCAACCTTCATCCGATGCATGAGTAGAACTTATGAATTTAGTGACTAATAGGAATTAACTGAATGAGCTACAAGTCTAATTATATCTAAAGGTTTCAGAAACGTCTGTAAGACGTATGTATGTATGTCTTGATTAAGCGAAGGTTCATAAAGGCTTGTGTTTAAGTCTATAAATCTTAATGAGAAATTGTCCATGAATTATGGTTTCAGAAAAGTAAACAAGAGTTGTCGAAAATGGGACATTGATCTACATGCCCTGAAAGTTATGTATTAAAGCCTAGAAACTTTAGTGCCAATGTTTAACCTGTCTATTTGCATATAAATGAACCATAATGTTATCATGTCCACTTAAGAAAGACAAAACATGGAACACTCCTGTGGTGCTGTGCTAACACAAATGTCTACAGAGAAAACGGCTGCTGGTGTTTTCGTCCCGTTGTGCATATTCACTGATAAACGGAATAATGATGAAGACTACAAAACGCTGGTATGGTGACTCACAGTTTTTTGGTCATACGTGCACTTATTTATAATTCCCAGTCGTCTGCCATTCACGCTCCTACGTGTTCATCGATTATGCAGTACCGGACGGAACGGTTGAGCAGTGTCTAACATGAATTTGCATGCATACAAATCGCAAGTCTCCTTAGAAATTCCAGTCAAAAACTGTTAAGCTTATACTAGCGAAAATGCGAGCCTGGTAATCTCCATAATGCCATAATCCAGAGTTTGATCCCACACCTGTAATTATTGACAAAATAGATACCTAATACTTACGCAAATGAAGAAAGCACGCTTCGAAACGCTATAATGAAATAAATAGTCCAAATATAAATTGCCTAAACTGGCGACGCTCAATCTGCTTTCGAAATTGTAGTAACCCTGCTTGTTTTGAAATGGAGCAAGTACCTTAAGAAAGATCCATGCTTTGGAATATTATCACATAATTGCTCAGTTTCATTTAGAAAACGACAATTCTCGAAGCCCAAGGGAATGATGTGCCAATCAAGGTTTACTGTATGGTCTGTAAAACGAGCATCCACCTATCATATAAATAACGTTTCACTGAGTTGGGCTATATTTTAAACGAATATCAACGGCGAAAGTAAGCTGACACATTAAAAAAGGAAATTTTCAGAATTTTAATAGACATCCAGACCACAGGAATTAAACTTAAAGTCTAATTTTGCAAACTCTCCATGTAATATTTGGCCCGTTCCTCAGATCTACTTCGTCGTTCTGCTTTGCTGCCATGTGTTAATCCTCGTCGCTTTATTAGCATATTCTTCCCATCCTCACCAAAATTATGATGCTGCCATCCGTGGCGTTCGGTGAACGAGTTGGAGCTAATATCTGATAATGACGACGATAGAGACGCTCCAGTTGACGTTCTGCATGGTTTTAAGTTACATACATATCTGTAAACATTGCAAGGCATGGAATGGATTGGTCGACCACATTCGTCCACCTGGACAGCAAACGCATGAGAAATTCGCTTCATTACACAATTTCCATCATTGCTTTGCAGCAATGAGAGGCTATGATTTTTGTTGGCATTTATGAAGGTTGTCTGTATTGGAGAACTGTCGGTAATTGATTCATCTCTAGAGGAGGCAAGATGTCGTAGTTTTTCCGTATCAATATATACTGTTCTTTTATCGAGAGAGCGTGATATATGCTTCGTTTTCCTCTTTTCTGTAGGAGGCGGTGAATCGCTAGAGGACGTTGAGGAAGGAGGGGGTGGCACATAGGACTCCACTTCTGTCTTCGGCTCCAATTTGTTAATAAAGTTGGTGTAACCCTGTGCCGTTTTGAATCGAAGACACACAATCCACTTGCTGTCTAACGTTTCTCCTGGATAGACAAAGCAAACACCTCTGCTAGTTGGGTTTGTTTTCAACAGCGACACAATTTTTGAAATCTCAAAATTCTTTGGACCCTTTTTTTCCGGCTTGCTGAACTTTATATCATTTGCGTAGACTTGTACCCTGTTAACTGTCTCCTGTTTTGTCTTTTCAGTCTTCTTTATTAATCTTGTTATGTGTCCGTCATATGCCCCAGCCTTTCCGTGCTTGTCAACTTTCGCAAATACTACATCCTCCTGAAACTCCATGAAAGAGATTAAGTCCACAATCCTTTAGGTCAGCCTGCCTGAGTTATTGGTGAAATCCTTCTCTCTTAGTTTAAATTGCAAAAACACCTGCAGTTTTTTCATGTGGCAGCCAGTCAAATGGATTGAAAATAAGAAAATGGCGGAGGTGGAAAGGTAGCAGAGATCGCGTATGCTCCGGTGCTGGGATTCAATTGGATCTGAGGGAGGACAATTGAACTCAAAAGGTTGTTGCGGTTTCCCGCATGAGACACAAGAGGCCAATTGTAAACGCCAAAAACCGGCAGCACCTAAGTTTGTCGGGAAAAGACGTCTGACGGAATACGTGGTTCCCATCAGTGAAAGTTTTAAAAAACAGTACAATTTATTCAAATTTTACAATGGCCTTTGCACTTCTGATTGGTCTGCCCTACCGAGGCCTACATTCGACTGCTTATACAGATGAGTAACATGTTTTGTTAAGAAATACATTATAGGAAGTATGTAGAAGTGTAGCGAAAAAACACTAATACATTAGTTATGATTGGAATATCATAAGTTTACTCCTGACTTATACGTCCTGCATTTAATATTCCATGAATTCTACAACTTTTGCAGGAATAGATATAAACCATAATCTTATATATTAAAAAAGAACAACAGAAAGTTCAAAGCAAGGATAGATGAAATTTAACTAAACGCAACATTATATGGTTATTTTGGTACTATTTCAAGCATTCTTCGACTTATATGCGTAATGGAAAGCGCGAAGTTTTAATTAGGGATAAGTAAATATTCTCAATGAGCAGAATGCCTGATGTCAAACATTTAATACGCCAATAAATCTCATGAATTGTGCAATGCCGATTATTCCAGAAACTATTTGTTTATTAACAGAAATATACAAAACACTTTATCAAAAAGAATTTGAGGGTATTGTCCATCAACTCATTCATCACCGGTAGGTTAACTGCCTACTGACGGTGTTTAACGAATGCGAAAAAAAGGATGATATGTTATTATCCAGACCTATTAGTCGATATATTTGTATGCCGAAAAGATACCTGCTTTAACTGTCCATGATAAAATATAAATAAAAAAGAGTTTTTTAGTTAATTTTACCGAAATATATGTATTTATAACTTACCTATGCAGCAGTAATTATTCCTAAAATCAGCTATCTTCCTTTCATGTGCATTAATTTCAAAAAGAGAAAACCGTACCAGTATCAACAAAACCAGTTAAAGAAGCAGTTTTCATTTAAACTAAAACGTGTATAAAACTAACTCAATTTCGATCGATGCATTACTGCCACAGACGGACAAGTCTTCAAAGAAAAGTCTTTCAAGCCAACTTATCTATGACCGCAACTGGCAGGACGTAGGCGATCGGTGTTATTCACATCTATCTCCACCCCAGAAAGGACAAACCTCTAGTGGCCCTACTCCGAATGGCTTTTGCAAAGCTGCACCTCTTGGGCGTACCAGTGGCAATGTGGTGTTCGGCCAGTCATGGCTATACAACCCGGCTAATCAGGCTTTCGTCCGAAGCGTCATGGTGACTTATCCACCAACTTGAAACGCCCGCCCTCACGTGCTTCCGTGTGGATGGAACTTGTTATAACTGGTTCTTCAATTATTCTGAACAGTATGCAATGCCACTCAACTGGCGTGCAAATTCTTTCGGATCGGGACCGAGACTGCACTTCAAATTATCTGGGGTCTTCTTATGATTTAAGCTGCCATGAAGAACCCACATTTAACCACAGGGTTGTCCCTAGCGTGCTGCTTTCCACTTTTGCAAAGTGAGTTGCATTCTGTTATATTTATGAAAAATTGGTTGTGCGCCTTTGGACTACTTAAATGTTTCACGCAACAGTTGCGTATGCGTGTTTACTTATTCGTTTTTGAGTTCAATTGATTGGCCGTCTTTATGGGGTGATCAGAAAGGAATTCAGCTTAAACTACTGGCAACGGTCTAGTTTATACCGGTGAAAACGAATTTTGCGTCATACGAAGGACTGAGGGACACGTATATTGTGGTGACCAATCTGGCTTACTGCAGGACTGAACAGGAATTTTGTTTGGCGGTGGAGGTCCGACTTACAAACCATGCGCACAGTCACACAGGGTAGAGCGATCAATACACATTACAGACGCCAGCCAAAATTACGGAGATCATCTTATATGCTGTCCTCTATCAGAAATACTGCAACTTGAGCCCGCAAATTCCTGAGTCAATTACTCACCGAACATTTAGGTTAAGCACTCAAGCAATTGAATGTTAACGTCTTGTCGGGCTGAAATTAGGCCATATTCATTTTGTGACGCAAAATAGGCCGCCAATGTCACTTGTCTATCCTTTTTGTCAGTAGTTACTGCTTAGTAGTGATTATGGTACCGCTTAATTACACTGTCCTCGTGCATACCACTATATCATTTACATCCACATGAAACCCAGGAAACTAGTTTCGATAACAGGCCCTAAATATTGGATAGAAAATGAACTTATTTCCTGTCGTCAAGTATTAAAGTTTTAGCAAGGCATATAGTCACATTTGACAGTCTCTAATTGAAAGTTGGTATGGACTTGTGAAATTATTTTTTTTTTTAGAAAGATGCCAGACATATTTCATCTTTTTAATCATTTAGCGCTTTAGCACATATTGAAGAGTCTTTAACTGTTCTTTTTTAGATGAAGAAATTGGAGATGGGTAAAATTATTGAATATAAGTTCTGACGTGGAAATAAAGCATCCTTTACAGCATAAAATATTCATAAGGTATTTTTTTCTGATATAACTAGGTGGCAGACCGTATCGAATTGCTTTGCAATATTTCGTTCTGGTCACTTAGTCCTCCCCACTAAACATGTGATGGGCCAGAACTAAAGGAGGATAATGACGAATTTTAAGGGACTGTGAAGTCAGTTTCATCTCCAAGTTCACATGAATTTTGGATTATGCATGGTGTGAGCAATGCAATGACGTTTGCTGACCTAGCTAAAGTTCGTAAATTTATACAGTTGGATAAGTGAGTTCCACACAAACTGAGTAAAATACATTTTTAACATTTTTAAACAGTCATTATATTGCTTTTCTGTCACAAAATTGATTCAGTTTTCAATCGAATTGTAACATATGATGAAAAATAGGTCCAATATGATCACCGTATTGTTTGACACAGTTTGTAAACAAGGACAAGCTACAAAAGCGCAGTCCAAAGATCAATATTTATCAAATAAAGCTGATGATAAGTGCTTCAAGGTCCAGTGTCATTCATTATGAGTTCCTGAAATCTCGCTCGCGGATCATGGCAGAAGTATGTTCTAAACAGATGGCCCACCTGGTCCAATAACCTGCAGAAAAACAGCCCAGGTTTGTCAACAAATCGACTCCCATTCTAGTGATTGACAAGGCTAGACTACATAATACACAAATGCCTATGACAAAACTTCAGGAATTGGCATTGAAATTTCTCCATCATCAACCATACTCACCAGCACTTTCCTCAATTTCTTCCGGAATTCGGGTAAACATTTCATAGAAAGGCAAGTTATTTCCAACAGCGCTGTAAAACAGGCCTTCCAAGACTTCTTGGACTCTCGATATCCAGGGTTATCACCACCGGATTTGACAAGCTTCCACTGAAATGAAAAAACTTGTATTGAAGATTTGTTCAAACTTTGAGGAATAAAACTGTTCCTTGTATTTAAAAAAAGTTCAAGATGCCTTGTATGGCCACCTAAACAGGACACGGGAAAAGGAACTCTTTTAAAACACATGTCGCTTTGCAGTTAATTTCACAGACATTAATTTTAAGGTTAAGGTGACGGTAATGATTATGTTAAGTGTTAGGTTTAAGTTCAAGGTTGAGGTCAGAGTTGACTTTAGGGTCTTTAATAGGCTACGTGGTTAAGGGTATTATCGTGATAACTGTAGGATTTATGTTTAGGAGGGGCTATGGTTAAGATAAACGCAACTGTTGGGTTTTATATTAGAGTATTTTGTATCTTACAGACCGGATAATATTTAGCTTTCCTGAAATTTACCGTAAGGTAACCTACTTTAAGCGTGTGGCCGGTTCCTTTTTCTGGGTTCCTGTTAGAGTGGCCATAAAAGGAAACCCTACCATAAACGATTAAAACTATTGTCACAAAACTTAAATTTGACGAGCCAATAATTTGATGGGCAGGATTAAAGTCAGCACAAGGTTGAAAAACTTTGCTTTTTCAGGAAGGGTCAATTTTAATAAAGGGTCAAAGATTTTTTCTTAAATTTACTTGCCTAATTGCGCATCAACATGAGCAGGTATTTTGCGCACAAAAATGCCATTTGGCAGAGGCATTTCTCTAAACTAAGATGTAAATACTTTTGCATATGCCCATCAATGCTTAAATTATAACTAGCTGGATACAAAAATATTGGATTCAGCAATTATTTGATTATTGGATTATTCAAAGCATACTATTATACATAAACTTTGTCTAAGCTTTTGGCACGCTATGTTATGTTAGTTAAGCTATAGGTTGTTTTGAAAGTTAAAGTTCGGAAGAAGCACACATGTTACTTGAAATTGCCGAAAAGTATGAAAATACTCGTAAACTTTGACATCAAATGATTTTGAATGTAGGATTGCTTGGCTTAGTAAGGGCTTGGTTGTAGTGGACTTTACGTACTAACATGAAGCAAGCAAACCACTGGTTCTGCAACAAAAATGTTTCTAGGATTGCAACAGCATGTTCAATGTTCATTTTCCATTGTTCTCGGCGATTAAAATGTATTTTTATGATGTTTTAAATTGTAATCCCAACAGTCATATGCCCTAAACCGAATGCCCAATAACTCACCCTTGTAGTAAATACTTTTAGAAAGTCTTATTTTAAAGGATATTATAAACCCACCTCAGTGAACCCATCATTTTGGGCATTTAATTTAGAAAGTCAAAATTGGCACAGTAGTCAACGCAAGTTGTAGGTCACATTAAAACTTAAGGGTGTGTTCCGCCTCGAAAACCTTTTGTTTATGTAACGGTTAAAAAGCTCTATTGATGCAACCAAAATAATGCGGGTAATGTTCGTATTGGTTATTTTATAACCAATTTCTAAGTAATTGTATGGCCTGTCATTGTGCGATTAAATGAAACCTGTTACTCCTGTAACGCCCCAATTGCTGATATTTGACTAAGACAACTACACTAAAAGCACGATATAAACGAAACATTATAGTAAATTATCGTAAAACAGTTAAAAGCTGCACACAAATCGCGCACTGTCATTCTTCTTTGAGCCAATCTTTCGGAAATGTTATGAGAAAAACTGTGAAAATGGACTACATTTTAAAATTTATTTAAGTTACACAGATTTATTAATTCAGTTATGTAAGTTGAAAGACTTTATCTGTGTTTTTTAGGTAACGTTCCTCATTGACAACCCTTTATGAATTTTTGGGATTTTCACTTTCGTAAAAAATAGTAGTTGTAATCAATTTGATATAATGTTAAATGTACTTTTTGTCTTCTTTTTGGTTCAAGCCTTCCTCTTTTGTCAGAACTTTCAGCAATTCATCTATTCCATTTTGCGGGTAATAAGAGGTATTTCATCGTCGTCGAAATAAAGGGTTGACCTGTCGTCGAAGAGGTGTTTCATAAATTTGCGCCTAGTTTATGAGCTACAAATTTACCTACTTTTAGTTCTATCTTTACATCAGAGGCTGCGAAGGGAATTTTCGATTACAATTAATAAAAAATATTTTATATTTACTCCCAACTACGTTGTTCGTTACTCTTTCCTTGAGTCTCTTTGAGATAATGAAACTTGCTCTTCTTCGGTACATGATGTGTCACTATAACATGAAGGTTCCTGTAACTCGCGTATTGAACATTCAACCCCGGTATACTGTTACATGCTGGAAGCACTGGTGTACCCTTGTATAGTATGTTTATACTCCTAATAATAGTGTTACTGGGCCACTCAGCGATCGCGTTATGGGAAACCCTCACCCTGTTGTGCCTTTGAGATCGCCTTCAGGAGGCGCTCAGCGGCTAGTATATTATAGACTCTACCACTGCTAATAATCTTGATCGCACCCAACAGGATAATGAGCTCTCGGCTCAATCATTAGGACGTTGGACCTTTATACGACAAGTCCGGTATTGGAACACCTGGCGTAGGATGTGCCTGGCTAATCACGGCCAATGTGCCAGACATGCCTAGTCAATTCTCCATTGCCCTTGTTGGTTTCGTTATTCTGCCTATGACATACAATAATTAGATGACGATGATCTTTTTTCCCATTATAATTTGTAAATGCCACTGAAATGAAGGGAGGAGGCAGCGTTCAAACACAGGTATTTTGGTGAGAATACCAATTTCTAAAACCTTAGGTCGTTATGTCCGTGAATAATCGCCAATAATACACCTGACCTAAATGATATATTTTTAGAGAGGAGGATTTACTCTCAGCAATGACGTCTGAGTTGTACTTGAGCGTATTTTGTTTTCTGTCAGTAACGTTTATTTCAATCCAAGTGCCTTTACCTTCGGCAATGTTTCTAAAAAACTAAGAAGTTTGGGTGAAATTGGCAAGAGGTATGGCTTCATAAAATTTGTTCCATAGGATCATTTTCTCACTGGGATAGAATGTTCGTTCTATTTATGTGTACAGTTTTCCTTCTCTCCCAAAGTTTTGTTGAATTTACACTACTTTTTTAACTGATTGATAAATTAAGGCTTTTTTAGCAGTTTTTTAAACTACAAACTTAATATGACATTCATACTTTGTCTTAAGAAAAAATTACTTTCCTCAAAATTCGCATTGCGTTCGTACACTGCTGTTTATCATACCCTACAATGTTTTTCTCAGTAATCTTTTAACTCCTGCCATTCTTCAAATTTGGTATCAGATAAAGGCGTTTCTGTTTCAAATTTCCCTATTGAAAGTATGTCATATATCGTTTCATGTGCCATTACAGAAAAGCCCAAAATATTAAATCTAATCTATCAATCAACTTTCATTTAAAATCCCTTGGGTCGATTCTGATGTAAATACGTGTTGATTACAAAGGGTGCTTGGTATGAAAACTGTCGTTATATTAAAAATCCTGCACTGTGGGTCAACGAGAAGTAAGTTGCTGCTTAGCGAGATATCCGAGTATGAAATAAAATTCTATCAAACAAATTTCGGTACATGCTATGTTTTTGGTTATCTTCATTTATATTTAATAGAAAACCTAACAATCCGAATGGGTTAATGCAGTATTTCAGATAAAAAACGCCTTAGTTTGGCATTGCAGAATTTTGAATGAATAATTTAAATACACTTGTGTCTGCGGGGTTATGTCATCGCCGCTTTCCTTATGAACAGTGTGAACAATCGGTTTAAAGGGTGTTTTTAAAAACATAGTTCATAAATGTGTTTTAGGGAGCAATTTATCATCAATCTGGTGAGTGTTGCAAACAGTTTGTAAAATAGTTTGTATTGCACTTGATTCTATTACTTTTAAAATGTACCACACTTGGAAATGAAAGTTGAAGCAGCAGACAGTTGGTCTACATTTTCACGAAATAAATGTATACGATGAGAATTTTTCATAAGAACTCTAATCAAATTCACGCAAGTATCGTAAGTCGACATGGAAATAGCACAAGATTGTAATAACTGACACCGATAAACCTCTTTTTTCTTTAATTTACAATTCTTTTTTCATGGCAATACGTGTTCACACAGAGAATGATAAAAATCTTTTGGGTACAAACAATGTGCTGCGATTTTTATGTATCTACTGCAACACTTGCAGTGGATGCCAAAAATGCAAAACTTAATTCTTAAAGCGCACAAAAACGTCATTTTTTAAATGATGAACCATACTCCACGGGAGTTCAGTTATGATAAGTTACATTTGAATTCTAAAGAATTATCCCTTCGGCCGTATACAAACATATCCAAAAGTAAATCTACAAAATTATAAAGAGTAAAAAAATATCTTCGTTACAGGACGATCTACCACGCAAATACGTTAACGAACTTCAAGTCACTACCGGTTTTTTGAGGCCATTGCAATGTCACAGACGTTTTAAAGGGTAGTTTATTGAAAATAAATTTGAGCAATGTTAATTACACTAAACGTAATATAGGAAATAACCCTTGTATGAGAATAACAATATTACAATAATACGGAGAATTTTTTGCTCAAAGGACTTTGAGTTTTTTAATTTTTTGAAATAAAAAGGCTTTATCATACCTCATATTTTTTTCTGTATTGGACTTCCCTTCATAAAACGTTAAAATAGAATAATCATTTTTATTTCTATTAGGCGCAAGTTTTTGATTTGTCGTGTTAATACTTTGTAGTATATATCATTTAAGTTAAGTAACTTTAAGGCAAATTCGACCATTTCTTCAGTCGTTTTTTCACTTTAAAACTAACTTTATTCTACGTATTTGGAGTTGAAAAGTTTCACGTACCAAAGATATCACAGTATTTTAAGAATTATAAACATACATACAAAGGTCAAGTTTTTGAACTCAATAAACGTTATCATGCCGATTTAAACGAAAATGCACGTCGCAGGGAGTAATTTAAATACCTAGAGGCAATCGCTTAGACAAGAGCTTTATTCGCCTGACATTTCAGATTACAACTCGAACCAATCACCATTCACAGTGTCAGATAAGAGTAATTCGTACTAAGGTAGTTGCAGTTTTTATAGGATGTCATCACTATCCTACGGCACAGCTACGGCAATTTACGGCTCCCCTTCAGCGACCATGACTGCGCTCTGGTGCGTTAATTATTTGATGGCCGGCATACGGGTCGTTATCCGCTGAAATTTCGTCACCCGTTTTGGAGGGTGGAGTGATGATTTCTCAGCCATCTGGCTCACTGGCACTGACGTTGGAAAATGTGTTGACATCAGCACTCCTGGAGTGGTCGAATGCTAGGACCAAATTGAGTCTCATCACCCAATATGGGTTTGGTAGGTCATTGCACTTCTAAATAGAACGAGAGCCTGCAAACCATGACTCAAACAACTCGCCGCTCACGCAATCATCACCTCTTACGAGTATTTAGGCTTCGTCAAAATTGAATTTATGGCCAATTCTCACCAAATGAGCCGCGACTTGAGATTTGGCGTAATTTCACCGCACTGCAGCCGCGTGTTCGGCCATTCGCATCAGACGCAGTCTCCTGGTTACTCCGAAGTCGTTGTTTAGCCCGTAACTTCATCAGATCCGATAACATCTGCACATGTTTCTTGCCGCGACAGCGGGTCTTTTGTCGATAAAACATGACTCAAAAAGCTCGTGGCTCACCTCTTGCAAGAATTTCGGCTTTGGCTTCTTCTCGGACATAAAATTTACGAATGTGGTGGAAGACAACAACCAACTTCCCTTTCTTGGCGTCCTCATTTGCCATGAACATTGTGATGGCCTAGAGATCAAAGTGTTCAGGTAAGTGACAAGCAAAATGCAAGTACTGAGCTTCAACAGCAACGACCCAATCAACTATAAATGTAGTTGCGTAAGTACGCTATATGGGCGTGTTGAGACGCATTGCAATGAAACGAAAGACAAGGTTGCTGAATTGTGATATGTTCGACGGGATTTCAGAGAAGATGGCTGCCCACACCATATCATCAATCGCTGCATGTGCAATCAAGACGAGTGAAAAAATCGAACCGAACCTTATTGTCGGGCAGCGATTCCATACGTCCAAAACGTCTCGGAGGCCGACAGCCGCCTTCTCGCACAAATCGGAGTTCGAGTCACACAGAGACCGAATGCGACCACCCGGCGTCAGTGAATGGGATCAAAAACTCACTGCCGTGGCAAGAAACATCTGTAAATTTTATCGGATCTGATGTAGTTATGGGCTAAGCAACTACTTCGGAGTAACCAGAAGACTGCTTCGGATGCGAATGGCCAAGCACATGGCAGCAGTGCGGCGAATTTACGTCAAATCTCAAGTCGCGGCTCATTCGGCGAGAACTGGCCATAAATTCAATTTTGACGAAGCCTAAATACTCGTAAGAGGTGATGATTGCGTGAGCGGCGAGTTGCTTGAGTCATGGTTAACGGGCCCCCAGTCTATTTAGAAGTGCAATGACCTACCAAACCCATATTGGGTGATGAGACTCAATTTGGACCTAGAATTCGACCACTCCAGGAGTGCTGATGTCAACACATTTTCCAACGTCAGTGCCAGTGAGCCAGATGGCTGAGAAATCATCACGCCACCCTCCAACCACGGGTGACGAACTTTCAGCGGATAACGACCCGTATGCCGGCCATCAAATAATTAACGCACCAGAGCGCAGTCATGGTCGCTGAAGGGGAGCCGTAAATTGCCGTAGCTGTGCCGTAGGATAGTGATGACATCCTATAAAAACTGCAACTCCCTAAGTACGAATTACCTGTATCTGACACAATCACTGATGATGGGTTTGAGTTGGAATCTGAAAGGTCAATCGAATAAAGCTCTTGTCCCAGCAATTGCCTGTACTTCTTCTTAAACGTTAAGTTTTTATATGAAAGGATTGTAAGGTGAACCTTTGTACGCTGATACTACTGGGAGCACTTTTCATTGCGTTTCGTTTACAAACTGCATTATTTTGAAATACAAATCTTAGTTGATGTGTTGGCATTTAAATCGTCATACTTTCGCTAATGAATTGGGAAAAAAGTAGCAAAGTAAAACGCTTTATGAATTCAGCGCTTCTTTCCATTATTTTAATTTAGGAGAATTCTTTTCAATGTGTCTGTTCACTTTACGGTTAAAATGTTTAAAAAAGAGAGTTCTCATACAGTTGCACTGACAATCCGCAGGAATTCATTTTAAATTTTTCAGTAACAAATTATCTGGTGGGATTTTCTGGACGCTGAACTCCGGCAGGGGCTCTGGTTTGTGCTGGAGTAAAGCAAACGTGCTTTATTATAAAAGGTTTATAAAAATCCTGAAATATTTTTTTCAATTATAAAAGGTTACTAAGGTAGGTTTTTAAAAATAATTATAACCCAAGATTTATAAATTTTTTTGTAAACGATGTCAGGATTTAGGCATTTTAACGAACGTCTTTCTAATTGACTTCATAAATTGCCCTATGTAATAAATGAATTTTTATGTGGTATGAATTTTGCTCCGTTGATTATTGGTGCTCTTATTTCATAATTATTTTGCATAAAATAACGTATTTTTCCAATTTTGAACTTGAAGAAAAGGGCATAATTTGGTATTAAAGGTTACTTGAATTGTCAAAATATTTATACTCAACCTGACGTTTCACTGAATATCCCTATATTTGGCGTGTAAGGAAATTCATACATATCTATATACTACTACAACACCGTAAAATTAGGTCTCATATAACTTTACTGTGGGTGTTGACCTTGTCATATACTAAATATGGAGCATATTTAAATTATCACATAATATTTTTTAATGGGTATTTCACAGTCTTAAAAATTCCATTATTATTATGTTTTCAAAACTGTAAATATACACTTTGATATGTTTATAATTAAAAGATTTTTAAAGACAGTTAAACGTCCATTCATAGAAACTCGTAGCTGTCTATTTTTAAATACTGCTTACCAAGTATGCAATATGGCCCATATCCCTTGACAATGTAAAGAACACTACATGAATTATTCCTATTAGCGTGGCGAAATTGTAATTAACATCAAATGGAAAGTTTACAAATTATAGTTTGGAAAACGTGCATATAAGTGTTTTGGCGGGCTAGATGCTAAATTTTTCGGGAACTCTTAAAGCTTACCCAAACCGAAAGATACCCTTTATCCACGTAAGAATTTAAATGACTGCGTATTTAAACTTCTTAATAAGAAACATATTTGAATTTATAAAAGCGTAGAAAATCTACAATAAAGGCCTTTTATATATCAAGTCTTTTTTTCCAGGTTTTAGTTTTGACAAGCTCGTTTATAAGGTGTCATCCTATGTTGACTGAAATATATTTATATTATTAATTAAAATTAACTTGCCAATACTACTTTAGAAACGTTTTCGAATCCTAAATGAATTTCAGACTTTCGATTAATAATTGATAATAATGCCCATCTTGAGTAATTTTTTAGAGAATTTGACTTTCAGAATGAAAGGAGAAGTATCTACAATTGTCTTTGAAATCTTATCTGTGACTGCTCTTAAGGTGGAAATCGCATAAAGTTTTTATGAAAAGTCAGCATACTCCTTCAGAAGAAAGTATGCTAGCACATGGCAATCTGTGTTTCGTACGTATAGCTGCTTGGAGTTATTTTATATAGAAGACGGAAATCACGCGTTCTTACCTCGACGCTAAAACTAATCCTAGCCCACTCTTTTGACCTAACCCTGGACTAACCTTTATTTGATGCTATCACTTACCGTTAGGCTAACCTTAGCCCTTTAAATTATTTATTTCCAAATCCTTTTCCCGTCATCCAGAAAACCCCCTCCATATTTAAATCAAGGGCAACCATTATACGGAAAGTTCACTTTCTTCTTCTAGAAAAAAAGTAAATGAAAAATATTTGGTATGATAAAGGGATACTTACCTCCTTTTAATACGTGTTACTCTAATTTTTCTGGAATCAAGCACCAGGTTAGTTAAATAGTGAAGTTAAAGTTCGGCTAGAGATAAGATTATATTTAATGTCAAGTTCGGTATTTTGGTTAAGGGGAGGGCCAAATAAAAGTTTGACGGTTGGTGCTGGGGTTAAGGATATGAATGGGTCACATTTACTTTTCCTAAATTTTGCACAAGGTCACTTGAATAGCCGGGGTATTCATATTTCCGTATCTGACTAGTAAGTTATATAGATAGGGTTGAAATTGGAGCAAGGGTTATCTTGGGGTTCGTATTTGCTTAAAAATTAGTTATGTTTAGAATTCAGAATCAAATACGCCTCCTGTTATTTGACGCAATTGCTTCCGTATTGCTGAGGGAATTCCTATTCCCGTATCTCGTTGATTTACTTTAAACGCTAAAATTTAACAATGTTCCTCGATTTCAATTTCCCTAGACGATATGTGTGAATTCGCAGCATCAGTATCGACGGTGTTATAAATCAACTTAAACTGAAGATACGAATAGAATGTGGTTTTTGCTGCATCGGGTGGAAGGTCACGAGCGCAGCATTAGCAATGATATAAACAGCTTGTAACTCTTAGAAAGGTGTTAACGGTTTTATCTGAACCCGAATGCGCTTGCGTATAAGCAAGACACATATCCAACGATTATTTTTATCGTTCCAGCAATTATTCCTAAGGTCAACGTCTGAAGATTATTCTGAATTTTATATTTTTTATTGTGAAAATCCTAATAAATACTTCAATTGTGATGTCTTTAACATGAAACTAAATCCGTATGATCAGTGCACTTAGTGCAAAGTGCGAGTCAAGCTTAACAGTATCCCCCCGTTTATAAACATTTTTCATACTGATCGACGCTCTGATAAGCCGGAATTTCGAGGTAAAATTGAATGGTTTTTGATTCATCTAAAGGCCAATAATTATGGCAAATGTTTTCCGTCAAGTTAACAGTTGCGCATAACAATATTGTTCCGCTCACTACATTTAACAGTTAGATTCTGGTGCACTTATCTTTAGAGTGCTTTCGCAACACATTATGAACTTGGTGAACTAGGTTGGTTAACTTTATGCCAGTTCTTATTTTAATAGCTATTTTTAGGCGGAGCTGAAGTGCTCAGGAACAAGAACGAAAAGTTTAAATTTCACAATTAGTTCAAGTATACTAGCAAGATACCTTTTACTTAAATACGATTGATACATCAGTTATGACTGCCATTTCAACTGTCTGTCATCGTGCAAAAAACAACTGCATCAAAACAAGACTTCTTAAATAAATTTGAAAAAAATATTCGGCGATGTGCGCGATGGTTAATATCGTGACAGAATTTGTAAGTTTTGATTTTTGTACCCTTCTGAAAGAAACAGTTGATTCATTTTAGCTCCAATAACAGTACTACTGCCTTTACCGGATCTGGTCGAAGTTCCCGTTAAACATTTGCTTAATGACTTCTGATAAAGAATATTCGGTTGTTGCAGAATATCTCCAAGTTAGCTGCACACGGAATGTCCGCTTGAGGTGGTACTAAATTTGATCGTTTTTCCTGATGTTGCGGTTCGTGGCGTTTGATATATCTTTTTTCCGGGCAAGGAGTACTCCGTGTGCTGAGAGATCTGGCAGTGCAGGAGTGGTTGAAGTCTGTTTTTGAGTCTCCCGAATAACGAAGCTGAAGTTGCCCTGATATGTCTTTTGAGGTGAGGTGATCTCTGCACGAGCATGAAGTTACGCTCCAGTGAAAGTTTGAAGATGAAGCACTCATTTGGGATTATTTTTTTCTAGAAATTCCAAAAGCGCAACTGCAGCACACATGTACATGATGCAATCGTCCCGTCGAATGCGAATGCGGGTTGCACAAATATCGCAAGGATGTGGAAGGACTAGCAAACACAGAAAGTGGGACTTCGAGGAAACTTTTGCAATTTGTTTTAGCATCTGCGCGAAATACAAAGCCTTCTTACTCTTTCTTGTATGTGAGGAAGGCGAAACGGATGGATAACCACAGTCTGTTCCTTGAACTTGGCTAGGTGTACTCCTCTGATTGTTATGACCCTTTTAACCACCAGATTCATAATTTTTTGTGTTTCTTTGGAGATTTTGCAAGGCTTCCGTGTCAATATATAGCGTCGTTGACCAACAGTTTTCCAAATGTACATCTGAGGTAATAGGTAATTCCTCCATATTTGAACCCTTGGGTTTTTTGCTGCCCAAATTGGTCACCTTTTCTGCAAGCCGTAGCAGAAAAGACGTCATTGTGACTGACTCTTCCAAATTTGAAATATATAAAGCAATTAGCGGGCAAAAAGAAAACCATTGTTGTGCTGCATACTAAGTCAACTGTCATACCAAAAGGGGCGTTTTGCTTTGCGCATGTTTAGCGCTGATAAAAAAGTGAATCTGTGTCACATGCAGAGGGATATCAAAAAACGTAAACAAACGAGGCTCTCATTTATGGTTTTCCATCATTGCAGACAGTCTGTTGGCTTTTTATCCATTTAAAAGGGTAAAAGCCACCGTTAGGATAAACATTAAGGTAAGTGTAAAGGTAATTTAAAGTCAAGGTAGGATTAAAGTTTGCGTAAGGGTTAATTTAAAAGTTAGGTTAAGAACACAGAGGTAATGCCCTTTTCCTGAATTCCCGTACAGGACTGCCTCTATTTCTTCAGATTTTCCAATTACTACTACTTATCCAGAGTCAATTGACAGTTAACGACCTTTGAATCAAGATATGTAATTTTATCGACACCGTAAAATTTTTGATTAACGGGCTTGAAATTCAACTGCTTTATTAAATAAGATCCACTTCGCTACTTGCAATATACTTTTCCCTTTTTATTACGCTTGGCTTATTTCCGGTGTTTATGGGGGTTTCTCCGAATGGCAGAATTATGGCATAGTCAATCCGAGGAAGTTGCGTTTGTGTGCGTACCCAAAAAATCTAGTTATGGTGACATTGCACGAGCAAGTAGTGCAGAAAATTCTGGGTTAACTGCCTTTGAAGTTTACTACATGAGGAACTGTCCCAGTGTGTCTCGTGCTTCTGACAAGATGCACTTATGCATACCTCCCACAAAAGAGCTTGCGCTGTGCCCTTGTTGCCAAAATCAGTCACCAAATCAGTTATGATCATTAACTGGAACGCTATGCGATGGTTATGCCTTCAGGGCACATGGAGTTGAAAATTAAGATTTGGTTTCTAGTTTTTAAAGGCCCTGCTTGTAAGCTCTTCTGTCAGACTATTTGTTCAATTTGTCATGATAATGTTAAACATTCATAACTTCTTTCTTGTTTTTACTTTAAACATTTAATGATGCTTGTTGATATCTACCAATTGTTAAAGAGTCATCAAACTCAAGCTTTAAGCTCACGAGAAAATAACTAAGACCATCAGAAGCAGATGTCTAAATTGAAAGATAAGGGAAAGTAAATAAAAATGCTTGATGAAAAAGATTACATAAATGTTGAAGATTTTATTTACTTCAAAATTGCCATACTTGGAGTTCAGTTTTATTGTTAACTTTGACCTTGGGGTTTTGTATTTTGGGCCTACCTGATAGTTCAGAAATTCATTTTTTGACAACCTCGATTCTATTAATCAAATGCGGGCAGCAGGCAAAAAATTATTGTACCATCCCAGAGATACATTAAAAAAATAGCTGCTGTGGGAGCTTTTTGTAGCTTGGTCAGTTAGCGACACAAGAAACTATTCATTAATTGGACACTGGTTAAGTGCACTATTTTACTCTCAATTTTTAGAGGCTCATCCGTCTAGTGAGCCGTCTAGCGCAGTTGGCATCAGTATATCGTTGTATCCCTCTGTCCTGACGAACTCTGTGCTACGAGTCTAGTGGTGATCCTGTCATCAGCGCATCTAAATCAAGACAAAAACGAAAAAAGCATGTCAAATTCCCACGAAATCCTTTAAGAACCAATATGCAAGATGCGGGCTGTTATAAAACTGCCCTGCGAAATTTTTAACGCTTCATCTTTGAAGCATTTCACTGTAAATTACAGTATAGGGTTATATTTTAAACGTTCTTTGTGTGTAGTTTTATGAACTCATTTTCGAGATTTTGCAGAATTATTTTCTTCTTTTAGTTAAACTTTACTCATTGTAAAAAGGTTTTGACATTTTGAAAGTTTTCCTTTTCTAAAACAGTAATAATTCTAAACAATACAAACCAAATTTGTATCAAATTCTCTTAACAATTTTGTTTGAATCTACGATCACACGTTATGATTTTCGCTTATTTTAATACGTCATTTAACGCTAATACGTACGTATTATTTTTGTTCCAGCTACCCTAATGGACTATGTTTGAATTTTGTTCAGCGTGTTTTTTAATTTTTTAGGACAGATGTGTGAACAGACTTTATATTCTTCGAAAACGTAAGTTTCCTCAGAATTATCGTTTTTACGTTTTCTGAGATTCCACTTTTCTAATAAATTGATTGTTTCTAATAGCGTTTGTTTCCTTAAACAGGTCTAGATTGTTTACTTTCACTTAATTCGTTCATTTTATATTGAGGATTTTGATAAATTTAGTTGTACCCGGATGAGAGTGATGAAGGATGTTTTGTACAATTTGGCACATATTAGAAATTATTTTAGGTACCGTAAATATTCGAATTACTATTTCATGGGTTAGAATCAATTCTTAAGGAAAACGGAAACGGTGAGAAGGCAAATATTTCTGTCGAATCAGCAAACCAACTAGTACAATTAAGTAAAGCCTCTCCATGTATGTAAATTAGTAATTGGTATGAACACAGCTAAGTTTAAAATAATGTTAATTATGTACATTTGCAATAAATATCGCCCAAGGAGGTGTGCTATGGAAAGTCTGGAAAATATTTATGTGCGTGAGGTTTGTTCATACACTTTTAAAACCTTTTATGCGCGGATACTAGGCTATTTATCTGCTTCTTGTTTGTTCATGTTGTTATCCATTAAAACAAGGAGGAATGCGCTTACTTTAACAATATATTCGTTACCAAAATAAACTCAACTGATGGAAGACAGCTCAACGACCCATGAATTCAAAAATGTTTGTCAGATATAAGCGAAATTAAACAATGTATACAGAAAACGTTCCATTGGTTTTGGGTGACAATGGAATCGTACCAGTTGCAATGTGTCCTGGCGAGTTCCAGGACGTATTAACGAAGAAGGAGAGAGCAAGCATGTCCCATTTTGTGTGAAAACCTTCAAAATAAGTTATTTATTGCAAAAACTTACAGAATTATCGAGAAAATATGCGTTTTTGTCATGCAGTTGACCGTTGTTGGCACGGATATACTCAACAAACAGTAAACCTATGTGTCACGTCCACATAAAATACCCAAGATTAATATTTTTGATTATATAAAAAGCCCTTTCTTAGAGGTTTTCTGTTAAAAGTTAGCCCAAAAACTAAAATTTCCATTTATTTATTGCTCCTCATGACTTACGTAGCATACTGTGTGTTCCTCGTTTACTTATTTTATCAGGGTTTGTCTTACTCGAAAATTTCACCCCAACTTCACTCTGTAGGGAACCTATTCTGAAGTCTGCTATCAAACTTCGTCTCTAGTTAGCTTTAGGTTTCATATGCACGTGGATGGCACTTCGTTTTCCTGACATTGTGACACTTTGGATGGTAATATTAGATGCTCCGTCTAATCTCTACCGCCTAAACACAGTCATTCCAACTGACGCTAGCGCACTCTCATTCGATAGCCCGCCTCAGTGATGCCATACGCAGGAGATATTTATCTTCTTTTACTGGCGTATAGTTTCACCTCGCGCTGGAAAATCGACAGCATGAAATGTTTGTATTTTATCCGAGAATGTTTTGCTTCGTTTTTTTATGCATTCTTTATTCTGGTAAGTGAAGGGATTGTGCCCGGCAGCGGATAACCAAATCCATAATAGCTACAGATCACCTTCCAGGCATTGTCATCGGAAACGTGTTCTGTTTATACTTCGCCTATTCCATATCAGTATAAACTGAACAGAGGAAGTGTAGAAAGTAGTAGGACTGCAATGAGAAGCATCGAGTTTGGCACAGCCCAGAGTTATAGTGAGGTCGCGAGGTTATAGTAAATGAGAAGCATCCGGAAGTAAACGAGGTTTTCGACGCTTCACAGGAGAAAAAATATGATTACAGAGAAAAGACGGCGGTTATTAATATTTTAAAAGAATGCCGTCAACCATTGTCAGCTAACCTGTTGATATCAGGCTCCACAGTCGCCTTTGCTAGTATTAGTGGTACTGGCGAAAGGCTCGGCCTCTGTGAATGCAAATGGGTGTTTAGCATCGAATTTGGGTCCCACCCTTGTGTTGGCGTGACGTTCTGCATTCCTCCGGCACCTTATAATTCAAAGCTCTTTGCACAAAATGCATTTCGCGACTAAATGCCACGCAACAGACAAACCAAGAGAGGATGTCAAAGTTTTAACTACCGTTTATATCATATATGAAAATTAAGCTTTTGATAAGTTCATCGCAACGTTCCTCTTTTTCATTATCGACAGTGATTATGCACCATATTTAGGTGATAGCTGAACCAGAAATCATGTGGGATAGACTGGTGGACTAACTGCGGAACCGGACCCTCCCCCTTTCCCTTCCATTGCATCACAGACCTACAGGAAGGCTCGTTAATCATGTAGGTTGTCTGTTAGATTTCAACAGTTTGGGGAGTGCAGTAACGTTAATTATATGCCCTAAGTTATTTCATACGCCTAGCAAAACCCTAATAGCGATCATCAGGCGCAATAAAACAGACTAATTTCTGCTCTTACTTTCCAGAGTCACATGCCTGTTAGCCTAAGTAGGAGTTACCTCTGCCCCGACTTCTCAGTATTTGGCATGTGGTATCCCATCGATTTGCCTATTGATGCAGACCTAACCTGCTTGCCTTGCCTGCAGAACTTTGAGGCCTTTCTTTATTTGGTTGACGCCCCATAATAAGATTGCATGTTTGGAATGGAAATCAGACGTGCATTTTTACGAGGAAGCATTCGGGCTGCTGGCCCAGGACAAACAAAAAAAGTATGCAGTTGCCTTAGGAAAATATACTACTACAAGTCAGGCGTCATTGGCAACTAGATTTAGACTCTGTATGTAGGGGGAAGTTGAGAGGGTCCAGACAATCCTGATCGAGTAATTTAAGTGACCCAAAGTAATCAAAGATA
The DNA here is from genome assembly GCA_017591395.1 of Schistocephalus solidus. Taxonomy (NCBI): domain Eukaryota; kingdom Metazoa; phylum Platyhelminthes; class Cestoda; order Diphyllobothriidea; family Diphyllobothriidae; genus Schistocephalus; species Schistocephalus solidus. The sequence continues at coordinate 69,283 of WEDG01006253.1, read as the reverse complement.
ATGCAAACGGTTTAAAAATAAATCCAATAGATGTGTTTTTGATTAAAGTGTTATGGATAGCAGTGTGCGTTTTGGAAGTTAGATTTCCATTTGTCTTGAATATACCTTGGAAAAGTCGGAAGGACGTTACAGTGATCTCATAAATTGTTAACAACATTTTAAAATGTCCCTAGGATTAGAAAAATATACCTTTAGTTAGGTTGTTATATTATTAAATTGGCAACATATTTATAAAGCATTTCAATCACGCCAGCAAACCAGTTTTTAAAGTGGTTATTTCTGGCCATATGCGAAACGTTACACTATATGATAAATGACCATTTAAGAAGGAATTTTTGTCCTTAATTTTCTAGGCCTTTATAAATTTAAATATATTTTATGGAAAACCCTTCACAATTCATGTCAATACTGATTTTTTAGCCTTTGACATCGTCTTCAAATTTAATGCTTAAAAAGTGGTATTTTTCGACATAAATAGATGTTCTTAATTCCATATCATTTTAAAAGTGATGTGCTGTTTCATTTGCATTTGAGAGTTACAAGCTACATTTTGGATATTTTCCATGTATTAGGCTCTAAAGAAGAACTTTTGTCTCATAAAAGATTGTTATGCATGTGGACCTGGTTGTTTACTTTATAAGCGGCATTTAAAATGTATAGATAGGATGATTTATAAATGGATTTTTCTCGGTGTCAAACTGTTTCATAATTGGAGACTGGAGAACCATAATTTCTCTTTTCTTCAAGTATAGAATAAAAAGAAGACGTTTTTTTCTACCGAGTACAAGATGGAATATTTGCAAGTTATTTCTGTAAAGCACATTTGAATTTATAAGGGCAACAAAATATTAAGAGAAAACTCATACTTGTTAAGTGACTATCTCTTCATAGTGTAAATTTTGCAGTTGGCCAATTAGAACTAGGTTCAAAGTCAGAATACTGGTGCGAATGATATGTCCTGTGATTATGCTACAAAATAATGTATATGACAACCCTAGGTAAGCAATCCTTTTAATCTAACGTATGCTTTAGACTTTTGTTTGCCATCTCATAAGAAAACAATTTAATGAATAATTTAAGAGAAAGCTTTCTAGGAACCAATTTGAGTCAAATTATTCCAAGTCAGTTTATCCCGGGCCTACGCGTGAACATCAATTTTACATCGATTAGTTTTTTTTATGTCAACCTAAACTTATTATTCAATCCAAAAAAAATGATACCTGAGAGCTAACTGCACGGTTAAAAGAAAAAAAAGGGGACTTATTGTTTGGAGTTTGACAGCCCATTCCTTAGAATCTAGCATAAGCAATATGCCACAAAAGATGAAAACCATACATTACTTACTTGCATGTTAATATAGTTCAACATTTAGGCGGACTTAACCCATGCCAGAAAACGCATGGTGAGTTGAAGAAAGAAAAAGAAGCTTTATACTCGAAAATGGTTGCTTTTGCTAATTGCAGTTCAAATGCTCATTCACCACTTGGACACTAGAAATGTTTCAACTTAATTAATTATGTTTCTTTGGCGTCCTTACCATTGAACGCAATCAAAATTATCTTTTTTGAAGTCTGTCTCGTGCTATCAAAGGCATAAAATATAAATTCAGAAACAAGAGCATATTGAAACCATAATTTACGTAAAAACTGTTACGTGACTGCTAAAAATCGTACTACAGAAAATGCTATAGTATAGAATACATGGAGAGTTGATTCAGCAAGACAAGGTAATAGTAACCCATTAGGTACCCTCTATCGAAATCCTAACCCTTAAATTAATCCCAACCCCAAGCCTATAATCTTCTCCAAATTTGAATGCTTACCCTTATCTTGATCCTAATCCAAATCATTAACGTTCATTCGATCCTTACCTAAACTCTTACACATATCATCTCTAAACTTTGCGTGAAGTCTCCTGTATTACATGGGGGTTGTATTTCCGTGTATTAACCTCGAGTGTTCCAGCTTCTTATGAGGCCCACATGTAGGCGCATCTCTGATTTGCCAAGCTTCTATGCTTGTCACGATGACATCCTCGTACAAGTCACTCACTAGTCACCTTGTGGGTACCAAAACGCATGTAATTCTGCAAATCAAATTATTATACTGGCACAAGGCGTCAGGTCTGTTAGCGCACATGTAGGAAATCGAGAAACCCTTTAGGGGCGCATTTTTTTCTCAACGTTCTACTAACTTATGGTAAACTGCCTGGAGTACGTGATTCAATTTCGAGATATCATCGTCCTCTGGCTTCTATTATTAACTGGATCTAAGTAAACTGTGTACAGTTGTCCAGTTGATAAGATACCAATACCAACTGTGGGTTGACAGGAGGTATTATACGATAAACTAACTAAGGTTCATAGGTGCTCACTAATGGTTTACAGGACTCGCGCGTCCCGTTGTGCCTTAGGACGCACGCTCGAGCCCCAATAGCATCCGCACAGTGGCTAGTATTATAGTCCGAATGACATTACTAAAAAAGACAAGGGAGACTGGAATGGCCATTTCTTTCTCGGGTGGGACACAAACTGGTTGGTCTGGCTGGCTGACAACGGCTTATAATCCAGAACTGGCAATTCAAGTCTCCTTTATTTTTGTTGGTAATGTGATTCAGCTGATAAACTAACGGCCGATAATAAATGTTCACTTCCCAATCCAGATTTGACCATCTGAGACGACTGGACCGTTGGTCTTTACTGCAGTATGGAAAACCCCTGATTCCAATAAATCAAGAGAGAAGGGGGATGGAGCGGTGAATATCCGTCAAAAGATATTACGAAACCTCTCTGCCACCGAATAGCATGGGTTATTGCTAAAAAATGAAAGTTATTGTACTCTTGATCCAAATAAAAACTATCAGGTCCTCTTAGCTAAAATTTTGAATGCAGCCGGCTGAAAACCGTAAGCAAATCAAAATACAAGCTCCAACTTCTGTTATTTCTGTTTTTTAAGCGTTCTCACAGTTTTAATAATGAATGGTATGATAATGCCTGTGGAAATCTATAGCTTTAAAACTCGTCCCGAGTAAAGGCTATCTTGATGGGCATATCACTTGAGTAACTTTTGCAAATGTTCTACTCGAAATTGTTTTTTCCACCTGAGATAAACTGCGGGTTTTCTTAACGGTCTTGTAAGCAGTATGGGCGATAATTCTATAAATATGGACGCATATTTTGGATACAATACCAAGAAAACCAGACTAATTGGGTGCAACACCAATACAGACTCGCATAAAGACTGATCTAAGTAAACCTGCTGAATTTCAGCCTGCTGATTGACACTTATATCTAAAGGATGTGGATATTTTGGTCAGAAGGAAGCTTGGACGGTGGTCCATTGGAAGGCTAATCAGATTACTCATTTAGAACTTCACCATGTTATTTGCATTCTGTTCGTCGTGAATTACCCCTACTGTCCCATTTTATGAAGATAAAAGGCCCTTTCATTTATTAGGGAATGTGCATCACAACTGCGAATGCACGAATACATAAAGGCACCGGATGATTTACAGTACGCAGGACTTGCCAAAAGTTAAAAGTCAATTGTACCTAAAAGAGAAACAGTCAACCGCTCCAAAAAACGAAACGAAATAGTTAACCTGAATGTCGTGATTGCTCCTTTATTAAAGCTGCTTGCATAAAGAAAACGCAGAAGGAACTATTGTATTACAGGATTTATTCAAACCTTACCCGAATAAAAATGCCTGCCTGAAAGCACGCTTACAAGTTTAAGGTAATTTTTAATGCAGTTCTTTGACGACTGTAAGTTGAAATAATAACTTGCAAAGAAATCAGTTTTGATAATATACTTCTAACTGTCTTGTCATTTGAATGCTGCCATTATCGTTTTGGAATCTCAATAAAATAACGTTTCATAAAAGTATATCTACCAGTAATTTGTAAGTAATACGAATTTAGTCACAAACTGAAAACTTTCAAAAGATCCTTTGACCCACTTGTTAAAAACTCGGCAGCCTCGGTGGGATTCGAGCCCTCGTCAGCAAGGGGAAGGCTTTAGGACAGACAACGCTCTAGCAAACTGAGATACGAGGCCCTACGGGAGCCACGAGTTTAATCACACTTGGGTCAAGTTACCCGCCCAGCCTACTGCAACCTATGGAATCAACCAATGCTGATACAGCAAGCTGGCTGCCGAAGCAGGATTTCCTAAACAATCAATCTAGAATCCACCAGATGACTACCAGGCACAAGTTGGTCAACTAAATTATTCAAATCTACCAAAATCCTCCACTAATTAATTGTGCCTGTGGGATTATATGCTATCCCTTTGAAACTTGTCTATCTATTTATAATGGAAAGGCTTTTTATTTGTTCTTAAAATACATATTTTCAGCTGTTCCGTCTACTATGACCCAATTTACTGCAAGTGGAAGCCAGCTTACTCCATTAGTTTTGATGCGTGTATGCAAGTCCTTCTACCACTGCCAGTCAAACTCACACCAACACAACTTTTCTCATAGTTATATCCTTAGTAAATCAATTGGCTTACATCCACATGGGCTATATACTCATTCGTTAGTTATCGATAACAGTTTTTCAGATAATTTTACTATTTAAGTAACCGCACAGGCCTGATGAAATATTACTGTAAACTTGTAATTGCTTACGTTGATTTTTAGTACTTTCATTGACCTCAAGTTTGTCTAATAATTCTACGACAGCCTAAGGAAATATGTATTTCAAAAACTTGAGCAACATTGCTCTGATGCCCGGAACGGCCTCCATTTTTTATAACAATTTCAGTCACTGTTATGGAAATTATTCGGAGAGATCCTCATGGTCTGCTTCACCAAGATATAGGTTCTTACCTCTCATATTTGTTTAAATAGCATGAGCGGTTAACTGTAAACCATGTCTGCTACATATATTTTTTTCGAATCGGTTCGTAAGTATAGGTGTGTAGCAAATAAATCGGATGTAATATTACCTGGGGTTGGGTTGCTCCTGACTGACAATGACTTATAATTCAGAAGAGGTCAGATCAGTATCCCTGTTTTTCATCCTTAACACTTTTCAGTGGTCAAATTAGAAGACACGGGCATTTGGGATGCATACTTCTGCTAACTGTACTTACAACTTTTAACCCTTGTTTTAATAATACAGATGATTTCCCGTCTATTTTTTGCGTGGCTGCAGTTTGAAATTAATTTTCTGTGGAAAAAATTTGTGGCTTGATGTAGATCTTGGGAAATTTATAAGCACGCTTGTTTCATAAGTGCTAACAACACCATTATATTTATAAAAACTACTTAAGCGTTCAAATTAACAAATGATCATTCTCAGAACTCCACTTAATTTCAAGCCGTAGTAAAATGCATCGCACGAACTGACACGACACCGTTGAAATGTTCGTGGTTTTGTTAATAATGTGGAAGCATTGCAAAGCACCTACCCCAAATTTTTCCCTCCCATACCTGGCTTCCAGCACAAGACAATATTTCGAGGCAAGGACTTGGACGCAGATACAGTGGCTGACCAAACCAAGCAGTCTGTCTATCTGAAACCCCTACAAGAACCTTTTTCTACTTATGCATCTGGCACAAATAACGTGTGACAGTGCCACAACGGTTAACAGTAAAATTAGTCAATGCGGTTAACCCTCCATCCTTCAGCCATTCCAGAATATTTTCAGCTGACAACTTTCGAATCCATGAGTCTTAACGCATCGTGGACAATCAAAGGGGCATCGGGCTTAGTAAAGTGAGAATTGAGCTGATGAAAGGTGGAAATTTATTAACTCCTGTCGGCCTCATTGTCTAGACTCTGTGCAGTCCTTCAGTCGAATATTTGAGCCTGTAAGTCAGCAGAAGATGGGATTTGGCTACACATGGCGTAGTGTGCTACCTTCGATTCGAAATATATCCCTTCTTTAATTTTCATTCTATGTCAAGGCTATTTCTTAACGAGGTTAAGCACAAATAATCAAGCATTTCGATGGATCTAAGTCCAGTAAGAAAGATGTTATCTCACTGCAGAGGACTGAAAAAAACGTATTTATACTGCTGCTCATGTAACAGGTATCTGCCGACGAATACTGTTAATTAAGTAGCAACTAAAATGTGATCATCCTGAGTTGTTTTAGATTATACTTCTTTTTTTAACCAAAACTTAGACTATTTTGTTGAACTGAGCTTCTAAATATTTGCGATGGAGAAAACAATAGAAAATCCCGCACAAAATTAATAAGTATCTGTTTTCTGTGGTCACCTATTTAAAAAAAATAATTCTTCCAAAAGCACTTAGTAATTTGACAATATTTGCAAAAAATTAGTTTTTGGTCTTGAGGAGTAATCCATTTTTTAAAAATCCCGTTTCCATTTTCTACTTCTCGTTTTGTTTATTGGAGCAGATATTTCAATAACTTGGTAGATACATTTGCGCAGCATTTTGCTAAATAACCAATAAGCTGTGCATGAGGAGGTAACTGAGTCCGAAAAATGACTTTGTACCGAGAACGCAACATAACCAGTGATATCTGAGTTCCAATGTTATAAGATAGAGTCAGGTTATTTCCTTACCATAAAAATATTTGAATAATGTGAACGACTTGTTCAAGGAAACTGGAACCGAAGTCCTTTGGCTCGCATTTACTCTCCGTTTAAAATTACATAACTTATTAAGAAAAAAACCAAGTAATAGGTATATTTTCAGCCCTCTCAGCCATAAACAATCCTTGTTATCCTGCATTTATCAAAACAGAGTTGGTGAATGAGGCATTTTTGAATTCGGAATTCAAAATGAAATGAGTATTACCATTTCATGTGGAAGAATAGGAGTATTTTTAATCAGAGAAAGGAGTCCTTCTTATCCAAGAAAAAAGTGTGCGTAACAGGTTTAATCCTAATAACTGCTCGTCAGATCTTCCATTTTTGTATTATAATCATCAGCCATAAAAAAGTTTTTACGGTTTTTGAGGTAATAGTCCATGGCGAAAAGATAAACATCAGTATATGTAAGTTTTTATTTAAAAGTCATTAAAAAATTATTTACAAATTCTCACAACAAATCAATGAATTTGCGTAAAATCTTTACAAATATAAATTTCGAAAGCGGGAGTTATTTAAAAAGGACCTGAAAACCTGATGTATTTTGTTGGTTTTCAAAATGACGTGGCCACACAATTTTTCCAAAGTCATTTAATGTTCACGCCATCAAATTTGACGAAAAAGTGTACCTTGGGAAAACCCACATGGTGTGTTTCTAGTTTTTATAGTGATGTCAGCTGAAGAGGTGAATGAATTTCTAAAGCTGCTTGGTCGGCTTCGTCGTTTCTGATCATGGCTTGGAACTCCCGTACGGTCACCATGCTTGTTGCCGCGCTGCAAATACGAAAAGTAACCGGAATCACTGCTGCTGCTCAAGCTGCTACCGCAAACGGTGTCAAAGCCAACTCATGTCGTCTTCTGGGCTGGAAACCTATGACTTTGAATCCATTCTTACAGCTTACCCCCTTTACGTTGTACACCATTCCAGCTGAAAGGGAACGCCTGCCACTTATACCGCGTTCAGATTTCAGGGTTCTGTTTCGTGTGAAAACTGTGTCACTAGAGGAGTTCCAGCTATTCGTGCTTGTATTTCTACTTATCATACCGCGACCAGCCATTTCTCTGTCCGAGTAGTAATAAAACATTTAACCACATTCAGACGTTACTACCTCCATTCCCGAAACGGATATAAAGACACGCGCTGGCGCCTGCAGTAATGTGTTAGAATTCTTATTAGACGGTTTGTGAGACCGATTTCTGTCCGTCTGCCCGCTGAAACCGAAATCGGCCGTATTGCAGAAGAAGTAAGTCTCGTAGTTTCGGTAGCTAGATGATTTGTTAGATGGCCCTTTAGGGTACTGTGGCTGAGACCGCTTAACCTCCTTCTTTGTACGAGGATACTCCACATATGTGGTCTTCGTCAATGACTTTTTGTCCTGTGCAGTCGACTCTCTGGAACATCCTCCTCCGCAGGCACATCGAGTTGATGACGAGGAGAATGCTGATGAACTGGAAGCACGTTTCGTCATAGACTGTGGTCTTGATGCATGAGACGGCTGTTCATGGGAAGATGGCCTTGGCTGCTTGGTGCTCGACTGCTGGCGGGAGGCAGTCAAGTATGAGACGGAGGAGGAAGTGGATCGCTGCCTAGAAGGCTCCGGCGACTACTGCAACTGTTGGATCTGTAGTTGTTCGTGTGAAGGATACTGATTATCTAGAGTTAAAGACCGAGCCGAGCTTGTTACTGAATTCGATCTTCGGGGTGTCGGGGTCACTTGTTCGGAAGGTCTTGAGTACGACCGCCTTATATCAAGGCTGACTGAAAATGACCTTCGGGAGACTTCACGGGGGCCTGGTTTTGAGGGATGCAGTTACTCAGGTTGCTGCGGGGCCACGGATGCTGGGCATGGCAACTTAGGTGGCTGCTCTAATGCTCCTGGATTTTGCTGTTCTTCCTGCGCTACCTCTGGTTTTCCTTCATCTCAATCACCTTCAGAAAATCCTCGTAGTCTTTGTCAGTGTCAAAACGCAGAAATACCAAGCAACTTGACTTTTCTTACTACCCGCACATTTTAAAATGGCTACCTTGTCTTCTTTGGGTCCTTTGTTGACCTTCTGAATATTAAGAAACTGCGCAACGTCTATGGGAACCTTCTTTTTGTTGATGAATGGTTTAAATTCAATTTTTTCTGGGAACACGCGTGCGGTTACTGGTTTTGGTTTCGCCTTCCTCATCTTGAGAAAAAAATTTTTAATGGTGGCCGGCACCTTATCTGCTTTCCTAAGTGTTTTTACAGTGCACATATTAAGCTTCGACTGAAAGAGTGGGTTCATAACAGCCATTGTAAGAGCCTGCCTACTTAATGTCTACTTAAGAAGCGTGGTACTCTGTCAGACGCACCAAACTTTTAGCCAATTATATTACCTTATAGGCTGTTTAAATTCTTAATCAGCTCACGTATGGTCTCTCTGACACATTATTTTGGTACACCCCCGGTGTTGGGATAGCACTGCCATAGCACTCTCACCCTCTCCTATGCGCAAATCGATAACAGAGGTAAACTGAAGCCAGTAGGCACTGTGAGTGGCGGGACTGTTCCTGTCCCCAGCTTACCTATGTGATGAAGTGCACGTTAATCACTACATGTTAGCAATCCACAAAACCAAACGTCAGAAAGTTTTCGCACTGAATGCTATAGAGGCAGATGCATCATGAAGCGTTAGGCACTTTGTGGTGTAATATTTTGTTTCCCACAGAGCACCTCCCTGGTCTCTTACAGGCCTGCCTACTGGCAGAATCGGAAGCGTGCACAGGCATTCCTAAATAAAAAGGTGTTAATGGGTTAAACGGGGAGTTACCATTCAAAACCAAATCTGCGAGTGTATACCTGGCCTATCGTTCAAAACTTTACGCTGAATTATATCCTTTTTTGCTCCAGAGGAAGCCTTCGCAGGATACACCATATTGACAGCACAGGCACACATACAATTTGCTGCATGTTGGCAGTTTAATCAATAAAACACGGTTAGCTCGCTGTGGCTTAGACGGCCCGAACATTCATATCAACATTCATTCCAGGCATATAAAGCCTCACATAGACGGATTTACTCCAAGTTAGCGACTACACAACGCGGCTTTCAGCTAGCGGGAGTGTAAACTCGAAACCACGAGCCTTCTGTGCCGTAAGATGACATTTAACTGAAAACAATGGCAACAAATAATAATTTTTAACAGGCACTTGCGTGTATTGGCAGCTACCACGAAAAGAACTTTTCGAAGGATAATGCCCCTTTAGTAAAGGTAATGAAAATCAGTCTTTGTTTGAAAATCGATCAGCATTTGTGTACCTCAAACTTTTAAATGACGCCCACTCAATTAGGCAAAATTTCCTCAAAACTAACAACTGGAAGTTACAACGTCCCTAACAAAGACTTTAATGTTGTCATCTTTTATTGAAAATACCTTATAAGTAGTAGCACTAAGATAATGCAACTGAAAGGAATTTGGGATGATTATGTAAATCTGAAGATATGTCACTTTCCCAAAGCAAACTGTACGAATCCACTGTTCGATGGTGCATTTGTCTTAAGCGGTTGATCCCGTTTTCCTGTCATCGCCATGTCTACTCAAAAACGTATAACGTCTAACCAGTGAAATAAACGAACAAGCAATTCGTTCACTTTTCCAGTTCAAGCGAGGGCCTGTATTCATAGCTATTTCATTTAGGCATTAAGACTGTAAAAATATACCTATTACATAAATGTCGAAGATCAAACCTTAGAACTTCTTCCAGAAGTTAGTGGATAAATTGAAAAAGTAATTTGGTGTATTGTCACGTGATGAACTTTATGTTTGCGAATTCTCTGATGGTCTTTACTCGTGATCTTACTTAAATAAAATTTCCAAGATTTTGATGGCATTAAAAAACAAAAGGAACAGGCGCTGCAAAGTTTCAAATAATATCATTTAGACGCAAACACAAATGACATAAGAATAAGTTTGTAAAACAAATAAAAAAAGATCCAGTGAATGTGGCGTTCCCTGAAATAAATAATTTTAATCATCCCACTAAGGTAAACGACGAATTAACATCTAAAATTTGAAACGAAATGAGCAAGGAGTGGCAGAATTGCAGACAGCTTGAAAGGATCTGTTTAAAGTTAATTCACAAAATTACACGGTTGAAAAATAGTGATGAAATTAAGTTTGAAGAAGTGCTGATAACCAATAGCCAAAACCCCGTCTGTGGACAATTCGGGCCGTGTACAGCTACGTATTTGTAGTTTCGGAGCCAGGTGCTTCCCAACATTCGGAACGGCTTAAGGAAGACACAATAACCCCAGAACAGACCGTATCAATCTATCCGCATTATCAATCCTCCTATATCTAGGCAATGATAACGTGAACGATTTCAGACTGGTTGTTGGCCGCCTGTTTGTGACCTTTGCCAGTCCACATGGAGCTTATATTTTTCGCGAAGCCAATTGATCATTCTGCCTATTGCTGATTCAAACGATCCCGGCGTGAAAGTACAGACATTGACAGGTGGCGAAACAGTGATGAACCTTACCTCTACGAAGAGCTTCATTATGACCCATTTGCTAGATAGCATTTATGGACAATCAGAGCCCCTTCAGAAGAGGTAGAGCCTAACAGCTGGGGAGGCAACTAAGAACTATGCTTGGATGAAGCGCATGTTATGAGCATTTACTGGAACCCGTCTCTCGGCCATCTGCGCCGTATACAAGTATATTTTTGCGATTCCAATGTCAGCTGGTAGTCAATCTTCCCAACGGCTGAAAGAAAACTAAAAAAATCCCGAAACATACTGTATCATTCTACGCGCATTCTCCATCCTCCCTTCTCTCCTCAACTATAACTTGGTTTATTTTAGCCTGGTCGTTGGTCATCTGTTTGTGAGCTTTGCCATCCAAAATGGTGCTTGTTCATTTCGCGAGGCCAGTAAATCAGTCTGTGCATCTTAGTGATTCATAGGATACCCGCAGGCAGTTGTCGAGGCACCGAAGAATCATTCTTCGATGAAGTGCTTGATTATGAGCCATCTGCTAGATTCCATCTCTAGACCCTTTGCACCGTGTAGAAGTATATATTTGTGTTTCTGGTGCCAGGTGGTAGTCATGGTTCCTAAACGCTGACGGAAGACACAATAATCTCGAAACAGACTGTATCAGTCTCCCCGCATTTTCCAGCCTCCCTTCTCTCGTCAACTTATGCATGGCATATTTCAGACTGGTTGTTGTTTGTTTGTTCGTGACACTTGTTATCCATCGCGAAGCTTGTATCTTTAACGAAGCGTACTTATCAGTCGGCACATATTCTGATTCAACCGATCTCTGCCTGAAGGAATATATTATAACAGTTACCGACGCACTAGAGAACCATTCTTCGATGAAGCGCTTGTTATGAGCCATCTACCAGAGCCCGTCTCTGGACTATCTGCACCGTGTTCAAGTATATATTTGTGATTCCGATGCCAAGTGGCTGTCAAGGTACGCAAAGGCTGGAGGAAGACAAATTAATCCCGAAAAAGACTGTATCATTTCACGCGCATCTCCAATCCTTCCTTCTCTCTTTAACTATAAAAGGGCCTCATTCAATCTTATTTAACGTAACCTATTCGTGATTTTTGTCATCCAACACGGAGCTTGTTGCTTTGATATGCAAACAGATCAGTCGGCGTATATTCTTGATTTAAACAGATTCTCGCTGGAAAGCAGAGCGTATAACAGGTGGTGAGGCACTTAAGAATAATGCTTCAATTAAGTGGTTGCCTTTGAGCCATTTGCCAGAGCCCCTCTCTGGACTATACGCGCAGTGAACAAGTAATTATTAGTTTTTCCTGCGTCAGGTAGTTTGTCGAAGTTCGCAATAGCTGAAATAAGATACAATACTCCCGAAAGAGACTGTATTAATTTACCAGCATTTCCCATCCTCCCTTATCTCTTCAACTATACAATAACCTAATAAAGCTTATTTTAGTCACTTGTCCGTGCTCTATGCCATCCACCACGGAGCTTGTTAATTTGATGAACCCAACAGATCAGTCGGCGCATATTCCTGATAAAACAGATCCCGGTCGGAAGGGAGCGATTCAAACAGTTAACGAGAATTTGAAGAACAATGCTCGATGGAGTAATTTCTTTTGAGCCATCTGCTAGAGCCTGACGCTAGGACATCTGCGTCGTGTACAGGTATATATTTGTGATTTTGATGCCAGGTCACTGTTCTGGTACGCAAAGGCTGAAGGAAGACACAATAATCCCGAAACAAACTGTACAATTATACCTGCATTTTCAATCCACCCTTCTCTCGTCACCTATAACATGGTCCATTTCAGCCTGGTTGTTGATCATCTGTTCGTGACCTTAGCCATTCAACACGGACCTTTATTTTTGCGAAGCAAGTCGATCAGTCTGAACATATTGTTATTAAACAGCTCCCGTCCAGAAGGGAGGGATTGTTAAAGGCTGTGAGGCACTGAGTAAGCATTCTCGACGAAGTCCTTGTAATGAGCCACCTGCTAGAGCCCATCTCTGGACCAGATGCATCATATACAAGTATATATTTGCAATTCCAATGCCAGGTGGCTGTCAATGTACGCAAAAGCTCAAGGAAGACAAAATAATCCTGAAAAATACTGTATCAATTAACCCGCATTTCCCATCTCCACCAGAAGGTTGAGATTATAACAGTTTTTGAGGCACTGGATAACTATGCTTCGATGAAGTGATTGCTTTTGAGCCATCTGTTGGAGCCCGACACTAGAACATCTGCACCGTGTACACATATATATTTGTGATTTCGATGTCACGTAGCAGATAATTTTTGCGAAAGCTGAAGGAAGGCACATTTATCACGAAACGGACTCTCTCAATCTACCTGTATTTTCAATCCTGCATTCTATCGTCAACTATGACTTGGTCTATTTCAGCCTTGTCGTCAGTTATCTGTTCGTTACCTTTGTCATCCAACACAGAGCTTATTTCTTTTGCGAAGCCAGTAGATCAGTCTGCGCATATTTTAACTTCAACAGATCCCCCAGATATTAGATATCATAACAGTCTCTGTACCATCTGCGCCATGTAGTACCACATATTTGTGAGTCCGATGCGAGGAGATTAGCGAGGTTTCGCAAAGGCTGAAGGAAGATATAATAATCCCGAAACAAACTGTATCATTCTACCTGCATTTTACATCCTGCCTCTTCTCTGAAACTATGACTTGGTTTATTTCAGCATGGTATTTAGTTAACTGTTCAAGACATTTGCCATGTAACATGGAGCTTGTTTCGTTGGCGATGCAAAGAGATCTGTCTGTACATATTCCTGCTTCAAAAGATCCCAGCCAGAAGTAAGAGATTATACTAGTTGGCGAGGAACATAAAAAACATTCTTCGATGAAGTGCTTACTTCTGAGCCACCTGCTAGAGCCCATCTCTGGACCAGATGCACCATATACAAGTATATATTTGCAATTCCAATGCCAGATGGCTGTCAAGGTACGCAAACGCTGAAAGAAGACACATTATCATTATACCTGCATTTCCCATCCTGCCTCTTCTCCTCAATTTTATCTTGATCTATTTCAGCCTGATCGTTGGTTATCTGATCCAGACCTTTGTCATCCAATTCGAAGCTTTTATCTTTTGCAAAACCCATAGATCAGTCTGCGCATATTCCTGATTCAACAGATCCTTGTCAGAAAGCAGCGATTACAACAGTTGGCGAGGCCCTGGAAAAAAACATGCTTCGATGAAGTGATTGCTTTTGCACATTAATCATGATGCTGACTATATCAATCTTCCCGTATTATCCAGCCTCTTATCTCTCCGCAATTATCAATTCGCAAATATCGGCCCACTCGCTTGTTGTTTAATCCATTCCGCACGTGGCATCTCTTTCCACAAGCCATTAGATCATTCAGAACCAATTCAGCTTTGAATAGATCCTGGCCTGCAAAGACAGGTAATAGCAGGAGGAGAGTCACGGATGAAACTTGCTTTGCTGAACTGCTTGATATTTATCCATCTACTGAAGGGATTTACTGGACTATCTGCGCCCTTTATAACTTCATATTTGTGATTCTGGTGCCAGTTTTTAGTCCAGGTGCGGAATAGCTGAATAAAGGCACAATAACCCCTAATTTGACTATATCAAACTTACCATATTATTTATCATCCTATATTTCCGTAGTAATAACTTCGACAATTTTATTTGCTTGATGATTGCCTGTACACAAACTTTCTCACCACGGACGGTGCTTCTTTCTTCCACAAGCCATTATATCATTCTGTGCCTATTCACGATGAAATAGATACTGGCTTGCAAGGACAGACCATAACAGGAAGCGAGGCGTGGATGAAACTTGCCTCGATTAAATGCCTGATTCTGATCCAGTTGCTAAAGTGTTTCACTTGACTATCTGCACCCTTAAAAACTACATAATTGTGATTCTGGTGACAGTTTTTAGACCAGGTGCGAAATGGCTGAATAAAGGTACAAAAGTCCTGAAACTGACTGTATCAATCTACCCGTATTATTCATCCTCAGATCTCTCCGCAATTGTTTATTCGCCGAGTTCTACCCATTCGATGGCTGGCTGTTCACGAACTTTGCCATGCCGAACTGTGCTTCTCTTCTTCGCAAATCATTAGCTCATTCTGTGGCTATTCAGAATTCAATAGATCCTAGCCTGCAAGGACAGGTAATTACAGGATGCGTGACATCGATGAAACACGCTTCGATTAAATGCTTGATTTTGATCCATCAGCTAAGGGTCTTCTCTGGACGATCATTGCCCTGGAAACCTACATATTTGTGATTCTGGTGCCAGTTTTTAGTCCAGGTGTGGAATGGCTGAATAAAGGCCTAATAATCCCGAAACTGGCGGTATCAATCCTCCTATCTCTCCATTATTATCAATTCACCAACTTCGGCCCGTTCGATGGTTGCCTGTTCATGAACTTTGCCAAACCGCACCGTGCTTCTCTCCTTCGCAAGCCATTACATCATTCTTCGGCTATTCAGGATTGCATAGATCCCAGCCTGCAAGGACATGTAATTACAGGATGCGAGGCACCGATAAAACACACTTCGATTAAATGCTTGATTTTGATCCATCTGCTGAGGGTCTTCTCTGGATGATCTGCACCCTGTTCAACTATGAATTTGTGAATCCTGTGCCAGTTACTAGTTAAGGTTCGGCATGGCTGATTGAAGACACAATAATCCCGAATCTGACTTTATCAATCTACCCGCATAATCCATATTCCTATGACTCAGCAATTATCAATTCACCAATTTCTGCACACTCAATGGTTGCCTGTGCACTAACATTGGCAGCCTGCACCGTTATCCTCTCTTTCGAGAAGAAATAAGATCATTCTGCACCTACTTAGTATTCAATAGATCATGGCCTGCAAGGAAAGAAAGTAACAGGAGGCGAGTCACGGATGGTACTAGCTTTGATTAACTGTTTGATTTTGATCCATCTGCCAAAGTCCTTCTCTGGACGATCATTGCCTGGAAACCTACATATTTGTGATTCTGGTGCTAGTTGTTAGTCAGGTTTCGAAATAGCTGAATGAGGGAACAAAAAACTGAATTCGACTATATCAAACTTACCATATTATTCATCATCATATATTTTCGCAATAATAACTGCGGCAATTTTGTTTGCTTGATGGTTGCCTGTTTACAAACGTAGCCATCAGGGACGGTGCTTCTGTCTTCCGCAAGCCATTAGATCAGCCTGTGCCTATTCGCGATGCAATATATCAGGATATGCAAGAACAGATAAAAAAGGTGGTGAGGCACTGATGAAACTTGCCTCTATTTAATACTTTATTTTGATCCATCTGCTGAGGGTCTTCTCTGGATGATCTGCGCCCTGTACAAATACAAATTTGTGACTCTGTTGACAGTTTTTAGTAAACATTTGGAATGGCTGAATGAAGGCACAATAATCCCGAATCTGACTGTATCAATCTTTCCGTATCATCCATCCATCTTTCTCTCCGCAAGTATAAATTTGCCGATTTCGACTCACTCGTTGGTTGCCGTTATTTGACATTTATCATCCCACCGGAGGCTACTTATTTTTGCGAAAGTAATAGATCCGTTTGCGCCGATACCTTATTGATTATATTTGCGGTCTGCAGGGATGGATAATGACAGTGTTAAAGGTACTAGTGAACCTCCCTTCACTGAAATACTTGCTTATGGTCTGCCTGCTTGAGCCTGTATCTGGACCATCTGCACGTTGTACAACTAAATTTTTGTGAATGCGTTGCGAGGTGGTAGTCAAGGGTCGTAATTGTTGAAGAACGACACAATAATCCCGAAACAGTGTGTATCAATCTACCCGCATTTTTCCTTCTGTCTTCTCTCTGCAAGTAGAACGTGGCCGATTCGGACCTGGTCGTTTCTTGCATCTTCGTCCCATTTGCCACCCCGCATGGAGCTTGCTTCTTACACAGAGCCGAAAAGATCAGTCTGTGCCTATATCTGATTTAATAGGTCCCGGTCTGTGTGGACAGATAATACCAGGTGCGAGGTACTGATAAACCTTGTTATGCAGGTATTGTTGGTGCCCTTCTCTTGACCATCTGCGCGTTGTTAGTGTGCATGTTTGTCTTTTCAGTCCCAGTTTGTAGTCAGTGTTCGGAATGGCTGAAGGAATACACAATAATCTCCAAACAGACTATTTCAATCTGCGCGCATTTTACATCCTCCCTCATTCCTGCAATTATAGCTTTGCCAATTTCGCCCTGATCGATATTTGTCTCTACGTCACCTTCACTCTTCCTGAAGGTGCTTGCTTTTGACGTGAATCCAAAAGGCGCGGTTGCGTTTTTTCTTCATTTGTTCCTTTTTGTTATTAGCTATGCTATTTTAGCCACCCGTTTACTACGGACTTTGATTTTGATGATAAGGCACTGATATATTAATGTTCATGTTGATTTTTTGCATTCCCCTCAAAGCATACCAGTTGAATTCATCCTGAATTTAGCTACTTTCAACTGCCACTTTTTAAATTGTTTTCTAATGATTATTTGCCTTAAATATAGTCTTTTTTATTTTCTTTTCCATTTTAACCATCGAATGGTAACAGATCTGGAACAATCCGTGGATCTCTCAATATTAAATGAACCCCATGATTTCCCCTGTTTTTACACATACTTGCCGATGCTAAAACTATGTTTGCTCTCATATCAGAATGTATTGGTCAAGGTGAATATCCAAAGCAATACTTGAAAACCATGCGAATGATTACTAACGCTGCCACTTGACCTTCCTTAATATGACATGCAGAATGTCATATTGTACCCCGAAGGAAGAACTGCTGCTAAATTATCAGAAAACCATGGCCCTTGACCATTGTGGAAGTCTCAAGAGACCGGCGTTTGAAGTATATGTGCCGAAAATTAAGAATAAGAAAATAAATTCCTTGTGGACTAAGCTCCTGCGAAGTGTCCAATCAGTGAATGCTCAGTCTGCCCTTCCAAATAATCCTAATGGGTACGTCTATAATTGCTCTTCAGTAAAATATCACAAAAAGCTCGTAGAGGTACTATCTCTTGGTCCTATTTTTTGCACTGCACAAGGGAGGTAGAAGCAACTAGCGCTTATAATCTTATGTGTGTCTCTTTAGCCAGACTAACCTTTTTAACCTAGAGAGGTTGATTACCTTAAATCGAATAGGCAAACTGTTTTCAACAGTATCTAAAGGAACTGTCCAAGAAACAAACATGTCCTGAAAAAGGGCATATATCGATAATCTCGGTGAGCTTCAAGGAGACGAAAATATCGAACCTACCAGGCAAGCAGTAATATTACTAAAGGATAAGAAGGAATGTGTGGCAAAAATAGAAGAAGTCTTTTCACATCAAAACAAGTTCTCAAAATCAGAGAAAGCTATGGATTTGACTGAGACCGTGGAGGGCCAGTTGATTAAAGTGCTCCAAGGTCTCCGCAACGAATGGCTTCTGTCTGTCAAGGAGCTTGAAAGACCAAGGCCGGTGGTTATGACGAAACCCAGTGTATGGCCTTCCAAAAATTCACAAACAAGAGCCCCCTCTACGTCCAATCGTAGCTATGAGATATTTGCCCTATCAGATCCTTGCAAAATGGCTGGTGGAAAAGTAAATGCCGCTTAAAAGTTGCCTTTATCCGTGAAGTTTGAAATGTTAATTTGAGTTTGTTGCAGTTATAAAGTTTATTAAGGGTCACGGACGGAAGGTGCTGTCATACGATATATTATCACTTTTTTCTCAGTGTACTCGTAGTAGAAGCAATAAACTACCGATACGACTATTTGGAAAACAAACTGCCAGATAGGGATGATGGTGGAGCACCTTAAAGCACTACTAAAGCAGTGCGCATAAAATATCTAGTTTCTCTTAAATTGCTGGCTCTAAGGGCAATTAGACGGTGTGCCAACTGGTTCACCACTTGACCGTCTCTTAAAAACTCCTACAGGCGTAAGGATGAGCAAACGAGCCTCAAGGATACAACCAATGACCTTGAGTTCTATTTTTGGTACGTGGATGATATCTCCTGCCTGAAAAGCCATACCAACAGCATCGATGGCCAAGTTCAGAAGTGTTAAACCTCACTAACGTTTACGAATAACGATATCGCATTCCTCGATGTCTTTTACACAGATAGGAGGATGGGTCAATCCAACGCAAGGTATTCTGAAAGAAAACCTGCACGGGATGATACATTAATTTTGACGGTTTTTGTCCTTAATCTGGAATTAAATATATTCTAGGGAATAGTTGCTAGGGTGCAACGCATCTGCTCTCTTTAAACTGTTGACGCAGAGCTCCAGCATCTGCAGAACAGTACTCTAAAGCGGCTATCCAGAGAGCACTATGCCCTGAAATATTAGGTAGTGTGCGAAAAAGCATGCCAATGCATTTGCAGAAAAGAAAGACTTCTTTTTAAGACTGATGTTTCTACGAAACACATCAAGTAAAATAGTTAGACGACATCTAAGGACAACTGTCACGAGTGACTTCCCTGCAGCGAACTTGCGTGTATTGTTCGCAAAATTTCCCCTACTACGTTTGGGTGGTTAAAATCGACTGTCGTTGCAGGCCAACCAATTTGTTTCTATGCATACATCTGCTACTAGGTAGCGGAACACATTGGCCATGCACCGAGGCAGCTGGAGAAGAGGGTACGTGAACACACACCCGCCTGACTAGTTAAAGGTGAAAATCGGCCGATTTCAAGCTAAATTATTTCACTTATAATCGATACAAACCACCAAGTTGACGCCAAAGAAGCCTTTCAGATTATTTACCTGGCACCCGCACACTACTCTAAAGGCTTACAGAAATGGGTGCTAGTAGCAGCAGAAGAAATAGTTAGCGAACTCAGCACTCTGTTATCAGAGGACGTTGATACAGGCAGCCAATCTTCCTTGGCGGCCTTCAGGTGGTGATCGCACACCAACCCAAACCCCTGATTACAGTCACATGCAGTTCACGCGAGTTTGACTTCGTCATGCAGGCGGTGTGGGAACGAAAAATGTGACTTCACCCCCCCCCCCCCCCACCGAGACAAACCCCTACCCATATCTCACCAGTTCACACTCCCTCTGATGGCAGGGGCCTGATGAGGAAGTACCGTAAATATTTGTTTTTCAATTGACTTTTCAATGTAGACAGTATTACCTTCTATTTACAAAATGCTGAACTTTTAGCCTCAAATTATTCAGAAGCTCACATGCGCTGCAATTTATTTCAAATAATGTTCTAAACATTGGCTAATTATAATCAACCATACAACCATAAATACGCTTTCTTCAAATCCAAATTTTGAAGAAGACGTATACTGATACCAAACGAGTTAAGAAAGGATATTTTTGCGCATTTTTTCTACCAAATACTTTGAACTATTAAGAGCATTCAAAAGCAATGAGTACCATCATACCAATTACGTAGCTATTTTTACAGAGCATGGATGTTGCAGACAGTCAGAAAGAAGCTCTTTCTCACTTGACGGAAATATGTTGAGAGTAGGCTGCCTGATAATCAATGTTGCAACCCTACTAAAGCAAATTTTTCGAATACAAGATTCGTTTCAGAATTTCCATTAACATTTCAGGAGAAAGGATACCTACTGTAGGGTAGATGCTTTATCACAATGACAATGGAAATTTATGGTGAACGGTTGGCATCGTCTCCCAGCCACGTCAAAACCTCAGTCGGGTAAAGCATAGCATATATATATAAACGCCTTTAACTAAGATT
Source organism: Schistocephalus solidus (assembly GCA_017591395.1). Taxonomy (NCBI): domain Eukaryota; kingdom Metazoa; phylum Platyhelminthes; class Cestoda; order Diphyllobothriidea; family Diphyllobothriidae; genus Schistocephalus; species Schistocephalus solidus. Next base: position 48,491 of record WEDG01006253.1, on the reverse strand, counting down.
CAGGATAAATTAAACGGCATCTAAGGTATCCAAAGCGAATACACGTTTGATATTTTGGAGTGCGTACACTCTGAAGTCACTGTTCACAAATCGTGGTAAATGGTTCATGGGACTCGAGTAAGCTAGAGGGTACGATGAGGAGGAAGACGGAGTACTTTCTATCCAACTTACCTTTTTACTAAACGTGATATGAGAGCGTTTGCTTTGGGCCCTGCAGAGGTCATGCCTTCAACTCACAAAGACCAACTCAAAAAGGAGGAATCAAAAACTTTGTTAATTATTGAACATAACAAGATATCGATGAGCAAGAGGAGAAGTCTTCTTTGAAAATAAATAAGTATACATTAGTAAATACAGATTTAGGGACGGCATTTGAATGTCACGCTTGGCCATCGTGCACTGTCTAGCAACAACCAACTAATAAGCTACAATTATTGTACATAATATAAAATACTCAGGGTCTGTGCAACAGATCTTTATGGGCTGGAGTTTAGAAGTGTCATATTTGATGGAAGAACACCAGCCACAGCTGACCATTTAAATGCAGTATGCGATTTCTCACCATAACTAATGTTATTAGAAATCTTACGTATTAATTCTGAGTCAGGTTATTTCCTCGTCATCGGAATATTTTAATACATTGAATGACTAGTTTGAGTCAACCCTTCATATTTGAAAACTGGAACCATAATTTGTTTGGCCACGTTCATATTCTGCTTAAACAAACATATCTTATTAAAAAAAAACACTATTACAGAGGTATATTTCATTTTTTTACGACATATAGAGTTCTATGTATGTTGCCTTTCTTAAAACAGAACTATTGAAAGATGAATTTTTAAAATGAATTCAAAATGGCATAAGCATAATCATTTCATGTTGAAGTATAAGAGTATTGCTGCTCAGGATAAGTAATCTTTCCTATCCAAAGAATGATACATGTACCAGGTCCAATTCTGATAACTGCTCGTCAGATCTCCCATTTTTATAATACGCAGAAGCCGTAAACGAGTTAATAAACGAGTTAATAATCTGTATTTGTCACTAGCGATAGCTTAACATAAGTAGAATTTGTCAATGTTCAATAGGGTTTTTTTCCTAAGAGGCCCCAAAAGACCTACTTGCAACTTCTCACAAAAGGCAACGAGGTTTTGTAACATATATATTTAACTTGTTTGCGAAAGCATGAATAATTCCTAAAAGGACTCGAAAAGCTGTAGGTAATGTTTTGACTTTCAAAAAAGAGGTGGTCACAATATATAGCAAAAGTCCTTTAAAATTTGCAACATCACATTCGACGAATTGTTGTACTGGGAGGAAACCCACGTTGTGCGTTGTTCGTTTTGTTGGTTAATATAGCAAAGTAGTCTTCTGTTGAAGAGGTGATTGAACTTCCTGAGCTGCTTGATTGGTTTCGTCGTTTCTGCTCATGGTTTGGAACTCTTGTATGGCTACGTTGCCAATCTGAAGAGTGACCGGAATCACTGCTGCTGCTGCTGGAGCTGCTACTGCGAACAGTATTAAAGCCAACATCTTGTCGTCTTCTGGGCTGGAAACCTATGAAGTTGAATCCGTTATTTCCTCTGACCTCGTTTACATTGTACTCTCTTCCAGATGAAAGGGAATGCCTGCCGCTTTTACCGCGTCCAAGTTTTCGACTTCGTTTTCGTGTAAACATTCTGTCACTGGAGGAGCTGCTGCTGCTGCTCGTGCTTGTGTTTCTACTTCTCGTACCACGACCAGTCATTTCTGTGTCCGAGGAGTAGTAAAACATTTTACCACGTTCAGCCTTTACTAAACCCTTACCCGGAACGTATTTGAAGACACGCACTGGTGCCTGTAGTGACCTGCTCGAATTCTTATTAGACGGTTCATGAGACTGACTTCTGTTCTTCTGTCCGTTGAAACCACCATCGGCTGTATTGCTGAAGTATGTAGTCTCGTAGTTTCGGTTGCGAGATGATTTGTTCGATGGCTCTTTAGGGTACTGTGGTTGAGACGGCTGCACCTCCTTCTTTGTAAGAGGATATTCTACATAGGTAATCTTCGTCAGTGTATTGTTTTTGACCTGTGCAGTGGACCGTTTGGAACCTCCTCCTCTGCTCACGCTTCGTGTTAATGATGAGGAGGATGATGAAGAAAGGGAGGAACTGGACGAGGATGAAGAACTGAAAGCACGTTTCTTTAAAGATTGGTGTCTTGATGCCTGGGACGGCTGCTGTCGCGAAGATAGCCTTGACTGCTTGGTGCTCGATTGCTGGTGGGCGGCAGTCGAGTATGAGAAAGAGGAAGAAGACGAGGATCGCTGCCTAGATGGCTGCTGGGTCTGCTTTTTTTGTTGAGGTGGATACTGATTAATTGGTGTTAAAGATTGAGTTGAGCTTGTTACTGAATTTGATCTTCGGGGCGTTGGAGTCACTGGTTCGGTAGGTCGTAAAGCCGACTGCCGTGTATCAGTGCTGGTTGAAGATGACCTTCGGGAGACGTCTCGGGGGCCTGGTTTTGAGGGATGTGGTTGCTCAGGTTGCTGCGGGGCCACGGAGGCTGGTCGTGACAACTTGGGTGACTGTGAAGTTTGTGGCTGCTGAGATGATGCTGGTTGTTCTTGGTCCTGTGCTGCCTCTGGATTGTTCTTCTTATCGACCGCCTTCAAAAATTCCTCATAGCCTTTGTCAGTATTAAAACGCAGGAATACCAACCAAATTGGCGTTTTCTTATCGCCCTCATATGTCAGAATGGCTACCTTGTCTTGTTTGGTTCCTTTGTTGACCTTCTGGATTTTACCAAACTGCACAACATCTATGGGAACATTTTTCTTGTTCGTGGAGCTCAATTCCATTTTGTCCGGGAACACGCGTGCGGTTAATGGTTTTGGTTTTGCCTTCGTTGTCTTGACCAACTGCTTTTTCATGGTGGCCTGTACCTTGTCGGCCTTCTTCTCCTTCTTGATGGTACACACATCGATCTTCGACTGAAAGAGTGGATTCGTAGCAGCCATTGTAAGAAGAATGAAAAATCGTATGAGTTTGCCTACTTATGGTCCAGCTTAGAAGCATGTGACTCTGTCAGACGCACCGAAAGTTCAACCAATCGCCTCATCGCTTAGGTTGCTTAAAGGCTTAGTCAGCGCATGCGTGATCACTCTCACACAGTCTCTTGGTACTCGCACAGTACTGGGATAGCACAGCCGTAGCATTCACGCCATCTTCTACGCGCGAATCGATTGCACAGACAAACTCGAGCCAGTAGGCACTCTAAGTGGCGGGACTGGTCCTGTCCCCAGCTTACCTCTGCGTCGTAGTGTGAGTCAACCCCTACCTGATAGCAATGCACCAAACCACACGTCAGCCATTTCTCGCAATGAATGCTATAGAGGCAGATGCATCACGAAGCGTTAGGCACTTTGTGGTTTAATGTCATCTTTCCCACAGAGCACTGTCCTGGTCTCTGACAGGCCTGCCTACTGGCGGGGGCGTGCACAGGCGTGCCTAAATCAAAAGAATTTATGATAAAATTTGAAGCTAAAGTTTAAAACCAAATCTGCGAGTGACTACCTACCCACACTCTCAAAACGTTACGCTGGATTATATGCTTCTTTTACTCAAGAGGAAGCCCTTTGTAGTTTAGTGCAGGAGGAATAAAGCTAGTGACTACTTCTAGAGAGTTCGTAAACGGTCACTGTTTGTCACATAAACTAAATTGGGCGTAATTGGGCAGATAGTTTTCATGCAGAATAGGTATATGTTTATATATATATGGTAGTTGGGTGTTCAGCGATCGGTTACAGGACTCATGCATCCCGTTTAGCCTTGGGGTGCACTCTAGAGACCCGCCAGCTGCCACAGAGTGGCTAGTGAGATATGCATTATGATATTACCAACAAAGCCAAGGGAGACTGGAATGGCCGGTTCTAGCTTATTAGCCATCATCAGCCAGCAATACCCAACCCCAGGTGCTGTGGCGCCCGAGGCTCCAACTCACGACTTGTTGGGCAGAGGTCCAACGCTCTACCCACTGCGCCACGAGCTCGATTTCTTGCCTTTTTCGATCAGGAATATAAACAATGGTAGTTGGGTGTAGACCGATCGGTTACAAGATTCACTCGTCCCGTTGTGCCTTAGGGTTCACTCTAGAGCCCGCCAGCTGCCAAAAATTGGCTTGTGATAAAGACAGCGTGATATTACCGGCAAAGACAAGGAAGACTGGAATGGCTATTTCTGGCTTATTTGCCGTTATCAGCCAGCCATACCCTACCCCAGGTGCTGCTGGCGTGCGAGGCTCGAACTCGCGTCTTGTTGGGCAGAAGTCTAACGTTTTACTCACTGCACCACGAGCTCGTGTCATCGGCTTCGATTGGGAATAACAAAAATGGCAACACAGCGAGCTCATGGCGCAGTGGGTAAAGTGCTGGACTTCTGCCCAACAGGATGCGAGTTCGAGCTTTGGGCACTGCAGCACCTGTGGTTGGGTATGGCTGGCTGATTTTGGCTAAGCGATCTCAGGGACTATAGGTGTATTGTCCTGACGTTTCAAAAGCATGCAAGCTTCCATCGGCATAAGTGAGTATCGTACCGCGTCTCACAGTATTTATAGGGGGTGATAGCCAGTTTGTAACACAGGGTTGATTGTACGGGTTTACCTTAAAAGTGTTCACTATAGGAGGACGAGGTGGGGGAGTCCTTAATTGGCTATGGCTTTCTTTGCCGGCATACACACAGGAATCATCTCTGTAGCCACCGGGGTGAAGAAGAGGGGAGGAGGAAATTGCTGTCAGTTGACATGTCTCTCGTTAAGGGGGGGGCGGCCACTGTCTGTGTCCGCATTGACCTTAATTGGCGCCCTGGGTCGATAGTCATGTTTGTGTCCTGAGGGCATGTCTCCTCGTCTGTCGGGGTAGTAATTGATGCGGCGGTGATCATGATTGCGCCTTCGTCGGCCCCGAATTGTGGCGTGGTTAGGTGCATATCCGTCCTAGGTTCTCCCGCGGTGGAATTCACGTTTGGCCTAATTCCGTGTTTGCTCTTACCTTCGATGAGCTGCGCCCGGAGGGCCTAGTAGGCTGCCGGAAGGGCGACACAACGGTTGATCGACGTAGGCTCCGTGTGCCAGGCTTCGATTGTTTCCCTGGTTACGCAGTCATTCCCTCGACCCAGGATTTCAGGCGTTTTGGAAGGCGAACGTGTGCCCAGAGTTTGCACAGTGCTTCGCCACCAGGGACAATGGGTTCACTCTCCTCACTGCCCACACGTGTTCGGTAACACTGGTCTTCAAACCGCTTCCTTGTCTCTCCGACGTAGTTAACTTCACAGGAGTCCCATTGGATCCGGTAGATGATGTTTGACGTCTCCCCTCGTGGAAGGGGGGCTTTCGGTCTCATAACTAGATTCCGAATGGTTGAATCCGGTTGATGGGCGATTCCGATCCCCAGCGGTCTGAGGAGGCGGGAAACTGCATCAGAGACGCCGTCAATGTATGGCAGTGCATGCCAGACTTTTGGCTGTTCTGTTACCAGATTTTTCTCTTGGTTTGGCCAGTCTGCTGCGCTCGATGAAGTTACGAGGGTATCCGTTGGCCATGAAAAGGCTCTGGACGTAGCGGAGTTCTGCCCTTTTGTCATCCGACTCGCTGCAATGTGTTTCTGCCCTTCTGTAGAGAGTTCGCACACAGCTGCGTTTGTGGCACAACGGGTGCTTACTGTGGTAACTTAGAATGTGGCGTGTGTTGCTCCCCTTCCTATAAACCGTAGTTTTTATGTTCCCGTTGGATTTTCGATGGACAAGAACATCAAGGAATGGCAGTTGGTTGTTAATTTCGGCCTCCATTGTAAATTGGATGTCCGGGAAGATGAAATTCAGGACGCTATGGAATTCTTCGATCATTTCTCGTTTGAGGATGACAAAGGTATCATCGACTTATCAAGTCCAAAACGTTGGCCTGTAGTTTTCGAAAACCAGAGTCTCAAGCTTTTGGAGAACTGCCTTAGCGATGAAGCCCTCAACGAGAGACATGTCAACTGACAGCAATTGCCTCCCCCCCCCTTCTTCACCCCGGTTGCTACAGAGATGATTCCCATGTGTATGCCGGCAAAGAACGCCAAAGCCAATTAAGGACTCTCCCACCCCGTCCTCCTATAGTGCACACTTTTAAGGTAAACCATTACAATCAAGCCTGTGTTACAAACTGGCTATCACCCCCTATAAATACAGAAATAGGCGGTACGATACCCATTTCGACGATGGAAGCTTGTATGCTTTTGAAACGTCAGGACAATACACCTATAGTCCCTGAGATCGCCTTTTCTTCGCATTTATGTCCGGGGACACGCATCTTCGCTTCTATCAGCATATATATATATATATATATATTTATATTTATATATATATATTGAGGTAATAGATGTTGTAGATTGTACTGTATTGTTATCACACTATCAGATATCAGACTGAATAGAGGTGAGTCAGATGAAGTCAGATGATTGCCAGTGACAGATAGAAAGATATATCGATCAGGGTGCGAGGAACGGGCACATGATTGATTGGGGCCGGTTGGGTGGGTGGGGGCTGTTAGGTTCCCTAACCGGCCCCAATCCAAGCATGTACCCATTCCTCACACCCCAGTTGGTTGTCTGTCTCTTTGTCTGTCCTGTAGCACAAACTGGTCATCTGACCATTTCATTTCTCCTCTGTTCATTTCTTGTCTGACGACGGGTTGGTGTGACCAACTTGAAAAATTCACGAGTACAACTCTATTTTCCGACGAGCCTTTTTCACTATATCATCTCCGAATGCACTCTACCTCAGCTATTCAATATATATATATATATATATATATATATACATATACCAGAAACCGCATAGAGAACGCTGGGGGACCCACTGAGGAGCCGAACCCCTCGTTGCTGTGTCACACAGCAGCAGAAACATCGGCGAAACACGTGTCTGGGCTTTTAGCTAGTATCTTTGTCGGAAGTACGGTATAACGTCTTTGCCATATATATATATATATATATATATCAAGGAAATAATTTCTTAAATTATTAAGTGCAGGACATGGAGTCAGATGATTCATACATGACGTTTTAGGGTCAGTATATATATATATATATTTATATGTAATTCAGCTATTGTATGCATAACGAGCTGATTTAATTGAATTGGAAGAAGTCTTTTGGAAAACAAATTGAGTTGTATTCGTGAATTTTTGAGAATGGGGTACCAACCGGTCGTCAGACGAAATAAATTCAAGTGAAAGTGAGAGAATGTCACACTAGACCGGTTGGTGCGACAGGGCCGACAGACCATTGGCATTTAAAAGATAAGTCATGGTAGTTGTGAGATAGGAGGAGCGATGTCGTAAGAACTACGGCCTCTGATCTTGCAGGGGGAGAATGGATGGTATGTCAGTTGGATTCCGAGCTGCTAGATTGCTAGTTGTTTATGTAGAATGTGCACTGAAGGCTTTGGTTCGTAAACGTAGACCCTCATAATGAACGTCCAGATTAACATGCTGGTTGATATTGCCTACACAGTAATACCAGGAATTATCTTGCTCTTTTTTGTGTTGGCGCGTTATTTGTGTTTTTGTTGTTTATTTATTTATTTGTATATTACTGATTTTGAGAAAACCAAATCTTTATGTTTGACGCTTTGGTCGATGAGAAGGCATTGACAACTCAAAGCCAAAAAAGCTTTTATCACTGCCCAAAATTGTTATCTTGGCTATCATCGACAACTGATCTAAACGCTAAAAGTAATTGTAAAAGGAGAAACATTGCTAGTTTCTCTTTGCAAAATACTAATCATTCATCCTTAAATTCTTCAGAGGTTCTGATGCATAAGAATATTTTTCGAAATAATTTTTTGACTATTTGCTGATTAGAATTACGTAAAATGCCAATCGTACTCACGGTCAAATATCCAACACGAAGCAACATTTTTCTTAAACCGCCCAAGTTTTGGTCCTTAGGTCATATTATTGTTTTTCTTCATACGTCTATGCCAGTTCCATTCTGCCTGTTTAGACTTCAACCTTAAAAATTAAGATTAAAACATCGGATATTTTTGCGATGCCCTAATGGTAAGACTGATGCACTGAAATTCCATGCACATTAAACCTGAATGATACGGAGAATGACTGGAACAACTTTATTGAGCTGCGAGCTACAGAAAGAAGGTTACCTAGATAAAGCACCTTTTGGTTTAAATATTTAAACATAACTCTAACATAACTTTAAATGCCGACATACAAGTGCAGCTTACTTTGTTGAGACTTTGCAGTTCAGCAGTAAATCTCAGAATTAGTCCTGGTTTTTACCTAACAATAACCTCAGGAATCAAAAAACGGCATTCAAGGTTTCCAAAGCGTATAAACGTTTACTATTTTGGCATTTATACACTCTGAAGTTACTGTTCACAAATAGCGGTGAATGGTTCGCGAGGCTCGAGTATGATAGAGGATACGATGAGTAATAAGACGGAGTACTTTCTAACCAACTGACATTTTACATAACATGATATAAGAGCATTTTCTCTGGCTTCCGGAGATCGTGCCTTCAACTCCCAAAGACCAACACAAAAAGGAGGAATCAAACACTTTGGTAATTATTGAAATAAACTAAGATATCTAGTAGCAAGTAGAGAATGTTTTCTTTGAAAATAGATTACTATTCATTAGTCAATGCAGATTGAGGGATGCCATTTGAAAGCCGCGCTTAGCCATCGTGCTCTGACTTGCAACAAGCAACAACTAAGCTACAATTACTGTTTATAAGATAAAATACTCGGGGTCCGTGCAACAGATCTTTATGGGCTGGAGTTAAAAAGTATCACATTTGATTAAAGAACACCAGCCACAGATGACCATAACCGCGCACTATTGTGATCGAAATTTGGAAAGTAGTTTAGCACCTGTTAAAAAGCTATGATATTTAAGATTACATATATTTAAAAAGGAGATTAATTCGAAACTAACAGTATGATCTACAACTATTCCAGGCAGATCTTCTAAGTTTGCATTCTTGGGAGAAGCTAGAATATCCACTACTGTAAAACAAACTTTAACGAGAGCTTTTTCCTTAACTGTCGGTAGTGATGTTTTTCATGGTTAAAAAACTACGTAAACTTAAACAAGACGAACTGTATAGAAGGCTGAAATAAAGAGATGCATTAGGAGATGTCTACCGACATGTTTTAATTGTGTTTTTGATTCGAAAAATTTCCTGAATTAAGGTGCTCATATAGATTATCGTGTAGTCGACTCTGAAGCCATTTCAGTCACTTCAGGATGCCATCTTTTTGAATAAATGTTAATTATGACCACCTGCAAAACGCATGCTATTTAAACAAAGACTACTGATGTCCTTTGAATGTTGGCATCCATTTTCAATGCCCTTATTTATTCAAAAGTATTTTCTAGAAAAGATGCAGAGAAATATCCTTTTTCTACGCGTTTGGTGACGGCGTACACGATCTTTAACTTTTTTACTTCAAGAAAGTGGATCTTTCGGCTTTAACGAAGGTTCTACTTATGAGATTCTTCAAGAGCGTGAAATGCTCATTCATAACCTATTGTGTCCATCAATTTATTAACCTTGCCTATTACGTAGACCCCGTGTTCCACACCCAATAACAAATTTTATAAGAAATATATGACCCCTTCTTCATAGCATAGATAAATATGAGGTTTCCCTTTGAAGGAATTTCTAGAGTATATAGTTTAGAAACCTTGAAAACAAAGGTAACTGCTGGTATGATTCTAAAATTATTTGGCACTTTAAAAGACAAACATAAATACGCTTTCTTCAAATACAAATTTGAAGAAGACGTATACTGATACCTAACGAGTAAAGAAAGGATATGTTGCGCATTTTTTCTACCAAATATTTTGAATTACTAAGAGCATTTAAAATCAATGTGAGCAATCATACCAATTAAGTAGCTATTTTTACAAAAAATGGATGTTACAGGCTGTCAGAAAGAAGCCCTTTCAATAGGTGGCATTCTAAAGTGACGGAAATATTTTGAGAGTAGGCTGCTTGATACTCAATCTTGCAACCCTACTTAAGCAAATTTTTTGAATACAAAATTCATTTCAGAATTTCCCTTAACATTTAACGAGGAAAGGATATCTACTGTAAAGTAGATGCTTTATCACCAAGGAAAAGGAAGTTTATGGTGAACAATTTGCATTGCCTCCCAGCCGCGTCATAACCTCAGCCGGGTGAAGCATAACAGATCTATTAACGCCATACAGTTTACAGTCCACTTAAAAATGGCCTGAAAATTGGTATAGAAGTACCATCTCATCAAAATAGCAATTAATTCAATTCTCTATACTTTAAGTGTTCTTATTTAAGTAGAATTGTTTCGCATTTCTTCAAAAGCACTGCACCAAAAAGAAACCAAAGGAACAGAATTAATATATTTTCTTTCACAGTTAACCATTTATTTTACGACATTTTCCAATACATACTTTAAAACAGGTATTATGAAAGCAATAATCAATTAATATTTAAATAGAAGCCTAAAAATTATAACCAATAAAAAATTAATTTTTCCTCCATATAGAAACGACTGGTAACATACACTAGTCGATAACCTGATCATGCCACGCGCAAAACCATCATTTGCTTGGCTGTACCTTTCCCTGTCAACATTTATACAAAGCCGAATAAGTTACAAATGACCAGGAAAACAGTAGATAGGCCTGAACGGCAGGAAGCTTAATATATATATATATATATATAATATCTGTGACATATAAGATTCATATTACTTGTAGTACTACTTGTTTGTAGAATGGGCATTACGTGGTTATTCCACTGTGGTTGATTGTCTTCGACCCAATTGTTCATTAAACTTTCGGGTCTGACCCTTAAAAGCCATGTCCAAATCATCTGACTCCATGTCCTGCACTTAATAATTTCAGAAATTATTTCCTTGATTATTCTCTGGAGTCCATATACCAGAAACCGCATAGAGAACGCTGGGGGACCCACTGAGGAGCCGAACCCCTCGTTGCTGCGTCACGCAGCAGCAGAAACATCGGCAAAACAAGTGTCTGGGCTTTTAGCTAGAACCTATTTCGGAAGTACGGTATAATATCTGTGCCATATAAGATTCATACTACTTGTAGTACTACTTGTTTGTAGAATGGGCATTACGTGGTTATTCCACAGTGGTTGATTGTCTTCGACCCAAATGTTCATTGAAATTTCGGGTCTGAACCTTAAAGTCATGTCCGAATCATCTGACTCCATGTCCTGCACTTAATAATTTCAGAAATTGTTTCCTTGATTATTCTCTGGAGTCCATATACCAGAAACCGCATAGAGAACGCTGGGGGACCCACTGAGGAGCCAAACCCCTCGTTGCTGCGTCACACAGCAGCAGAAATATCGGCGAAACACGTGTCTGGGCTTTTAGCTAGTACCTATTGCGGAAGTACGGTAAAGTATCTGTGCCATATAAGATTCATACTACTTGTAGTACTACTTGTTTGTAGAATGGGCATTACGTGGTTATTTTACAGTGGTTGATTGTCTACAACCCAAATGTTCATTGAAAAAAAAATTTCGGGTCTGACCCTTTAAAGTCATGTCCGAATCATCTGACTCCATGTCCTGCACTTAATAATTTCAGAAATTATTTCCTTGATTATTCTCTGGAGTCCATATACCAGAAACCGCATAGAGAACGCTGGGGGACCCACTGAGGAGCCGAGCCCCTCGTTGCTGCGTCACGCAGCAGCAGAAACATCGGCGAAACACGTGTCTGGGCTTTTAGCTAGTACCTATTTCGGAAGTACGGTATAATATCTGTGCCATATAAGATTCATACTACTTGTAGTACTACTTGTTTGTAGAATGGGCATTACGTGGTTATTCCACAGTGGTTGATTGTCTTCGACCCAAATGTTCATTGAAATTTCGGGTCTGACCCTTTAAAAGTCATGTCCGAATCATCTGACTCCATGTCCTGCACTTAATAATTTCAGAAATTATTTCCTTGATTATTCTCTGGAGTCCATATACCAGAAACCGCATAGAGAACGCTGGGGGACCCACTGAGGAGCCGAACCCCTCGTTGCTGCGTCACGCAGCAGCAGAAACATCGGCGAAACACGTGTCTGGGCTTTTAGCTAGTACCTATTTCGGAAGTACGGTATAATATCTGTGCCATATAAGATTCATACTACTTGTAGTACTACTTGTTTGTAGAATGGGCATTACGTGGTTATTCCACAGTGGTTGATTGTCTACAACCCAAATGTTCATTGAAAAAAAAATTTCGGGTCTGACCCTTTAAAGTCATGTCCGAATCATCTGACTCCATGTCCTGCACTTAATAATTTCAGAAATTATTTCCTTGATTATTCTCTGGAGTCCATATACCAGAAACCGCATAGAGAACACTGGGGGACCCACTGAGGAGCCGAACCCCTCGTTGCTGCGTCACGCAGCAGCAGAAACATCGGCGAAAACACGTGTCTGGGCTTTTAGCTAGTACCTATTTCGGAAGTACGGTATAATATCTGTGCCATATAAGATTCATACTACTTGTAGTACTACTTGTTTGTAGAATGGGCATTACGTGGTTATTCCACAGTGGTTGATTGTCTTCGACCCAAATGTTCATTGAAAAAAAAATTTCGGGTCTGACCTTTAAAGTCATGTCCGAATCATCTGACTCCATGTCCTGCACTTAATAATTTCAGAAATTGTTTCCTTGATTATTCTCTGGAGTCCATATAACAGAAACCGCAAAGAGAACACTGGGGGACCCACTGAGGAGCCAAACCCCTCGTTGCTGCGTCACACAGCAGCAGAAATATCGGCGAAACACGTGTCTGGGCTTTTAGCTAGTACCTATGTCGGAAGTACGGTATAATATCTGTGCCATATAAGATTCATACTACTTGTAGTACTACTTGTTTGTAGAATGGGCATTACGTGGTTATTCCACAGTGGTTCATTGTCTTCGACCCAAATGTTCATTGAAATTTCGGGTCTGACCCTTAAAAGTCATGTCCGAATCATCTGACTCCATGTCCTGCACTTAATAATTTCAGAAATTATTTCCTTGATTATTCTCTGGAGTCCATATACCAGAAACCGCATAGAGAACGCTGGGGGACCCACTGAGGAGCCAAACCCTCGTTGCTGCGTCACACAGCAGCAGAAACATCGGCGAAACACGTGTCTGGGCTTTTAGCTAGTACCTATGTCGGAAGTACGGTATAGTATCTGTGCCATATAAGATTCATACTACTTGTAGTACTACTTGTTTGTAGAATGGGCATTACGTGGTTATTCCACAGTGGTTCATTGTCTTCGACCCAAATGTTCAATGAAATTTCGGGTCTGACCCTAAAAAGTCATGTCCGAATCATCTTACTCCGTGTCCTGCACTTAATAATTTCAGAAATTATTTCCTTGATTATTCTCTGGAGTCCATATACCAGAAACCGCATAGAAAACGCTGGGGGATCCACTGAGGAGCCGAACCCCTCGTTGCTGCGTCACGCAGCAGCAGAAACATCGGCGAAACACGTGTCTGGGCTTTTAGCTAGTACCTATGTCGGAAGTACGGTATAATATCTGTGCCATATATATATATGATAGTGTGGGGCTCACCGATCTGCTTAAGGAACATGAATGTTCCGTTCCATATATATATATATATATATATATATATATATATATATATATATATATATATATTAAACGCATAGCTTCCAAACTTGGCTTAGGGTGTACCGTATACTCCATCCACTGCAACAAGAAGGTCTTCATCGTGGGACCTAAACTTTTATTTATTTCAGCTAATTTACCGCCCAACGTACTACAACGTATGGAATACATCAATTTTAATGCAATTGGCTGACTGTCTCAACAGGCTTGTTCAAACAATAAAAATAAAATCCAACAGATGACTGCCATGTTTCTAGTGGTCAACAAACCCACTGTATTAGAATTTGTGGATTCCAAACAACGCAGTACTTTGGGCTGGTAACTGAATAAAAATGTGAAAAAGAACATGAAGTTAGATCTGTGTTTCAACGTTCACGCAACTAGTCCGCTGGCTGTATATAAGCCGTGCTTTTTCGTCCCAGGTTCAGTTCAGGCTGAGATTACCGATATTTAACAAAGTATGTTGTTAATTTAATTGTCTGAATTTGTCCAATTGTCTATTTATCGTTGGTACCTCTGAGTTCCAGCAAAATTGATTTTAAAAAATAAATTGTGACGCAGCGACTTACGTTTTTAGCTGTGTTGGGCTCAACCATTAACCTATTGTCGAAGGATTAAGCCAATGTGACTAAAATTGCATAAAGTAACTCTAGTATTTTTACTACATCCATTCGTGGTCATACTGAGCAAAATCTAGCAATTATTTTATTTTTTAATTTGCTTTTCATGATATGCTTAGTAATTTTAGAACAAACTTAGTCAGACTGAGTCATTAGCTTCTTCTCCTCTTCCTCGCGCAGTTTAATCATGAGGACACTCACGCCTATGCGTCGGTTATAAGTTCTGCTCACTTGTTTCAGAAAACCAGGGTCTGTGTGGTTTTCATCCTTCTGTGTGTCTTTAAATTCCCATCAGCACACTCATGAATGCAGTGAATCACTCGTCGTCAAACAGAGAACCTGATAAACGCAGAAATCGGAGTTCTCAAGTTGACGTTTTGTCTGACATTAGGGGCAGATAATTTAGGAGTTATAGGACTTGGCACGTGAATCTTCCGAAAATTTAATTTGCCATCCACCGACATGTCGAAACTACACTAGTGGGCTTATTGTGATTTTATGCGTCCGCGTGGGCTTTGGCAGAATGAAATAGGTGGTGGAAAGTCTAATCAAGCTCAAAGCATGTATGTGCAGCTCTATTTCATGGGCCCAAGCTATTTAGCAAAAATGTGAGGGATTGACCGCTCGCGTTTCACTTTAGATGTGACCTGACTGAGAAGCCTTTAATTGAGTGAGGAGTGATTATCTCCACAATTCAAAAAGGTAAAGGTTATGAATGAACCATAGAGAAAAAAATAATTCATCGAAGTACTTTTGAAACACTTAAAAAAACAATAAGTGAACTCCCTTGACTTTTTCAGAACTGATCTATACTTAGGACAGATATCGAAACCTCTCTTTGGGTATTTTTTATCTCATTTGTCCGATTCGCTTACCTTTTTTCTAGAGGCAAACTGCATTACAAAAGAAAGTTTATTTGGGCAATTTTATTAAGAAACTCAACATTTTGCCTCATAAAAGTGGGTAAAGTCGACGGCACTCAATAAAAATCACTTATATGCAAAGGCAAACAAAGAAAATATTACAGGTTTTCAGGTAAGCTGACTTGAATCTATCTAAGTAACTTGAATTATGGACCCAGGTCTTCTGCATGACTGAAGTAAACACACAACTGCATACGGCACTTGAATGGCAACTCAAAGAGTTCATATTGGCAGAAGTTCGAATCTATACTTCCACCCATAAATGCAAAAATAATGTTATGTTTACCACTTTTTACAGTAATTTTCAGATGAGCAATCATTCATCCCGTGAATCCAGTTAATTTAAGGAGAGTAACTGAACGTCGTTTAGCGGTTAACAAAATGCAAGCCCAAAAAACCGTGTGAAGCAAACCTCTTATCGAAAGAAAATACGCGTAAACTTACGCATCTGGATGCCCATTCAATAGGTTTTTTACTAAGTTTTCCTTTCTAATAAGTGGAATAATTAAATTGGCTGTAATTGGAATAAAATACACATCATGGCTTTTGGAATTTTGATTTTTGAGCATTTATGTGCCTTGTATATGCACTTTGTCTACTACCTCCTCCATCGTATCTTGCAGATCTTACTCCGCTTGAGAACGTTTTTATAATACAGAAAACACAGGCCTGACATGAAGGCTGGAATTTTGATAAATTAGCCCTTCGAATTCTGTCTCAACTTCTCCTAGATCTACTTCAACTGTAATGTTTTGAAAGTTAGTTCAGGATGGCACAAGCTACCCACTGTATTTGAAGACAATTTTTGTTCAATATCAAAATAATTTGCTCAAACAATGCTTGGGTCTGCCTGTAGTTATAATCCGATTATAGGCGAATCACAGCCTGCATTTAGATATAATGCAGGCGTTAACGGTTAGTTCTCAGTTTATTTATCATCGTCATCATTCTTGGTACATTTTTATATTATCGATCGATGGTTGCAACATTACCATCAGCGTAGCTTTAAGGGCAGAGGCCCCAAGAAAACCCGAGAAGTCCGTAGACTATCGTGTACTTTGGACGGAGAGCTACATGATACAGGGAACTATGGTACACAACCTGTCCCAATATATGCTAGCCGAACTTCTCTAAGTTTTTTTTCGCATCAAAAACATTTATTTATTTATTAATGTGGTTTTATATTGATACTAATGCAGCATTCTGCCAAGATATGTAAACCGTGTCAAATGTTGATTTTAAAGGTTACTTATTTCAGACTGCTTGTCAAAACCAAACAAGGGAAAAATAAGTATTGCATTAGTAAGACTCTAACATTTGATTTCTGATTTTTTCATAAATCTAAGCATATTTTATGACAAACGGAAAACAATATGCCTACTTGTAATCATTTGCTACTAAAATAAATTTTCTAATCATTTTTTACTCAAATTAAAAGTTATTGTTTCAATGAGAGGATTTTTACTTACGAGGCTTTTAAGGTAGTGAACTGCCAATTAAATAGCCTAGTAAATGTACGTTTATTTATGATACTTCTGAAGTATCCAGCATCATTTGCGTTGATAGCAGCTTGCAAGAGACCTATATCATACATTTTTAATAACATTGAGGAAAAACTGATTTTCCTTAAGGTGAAAAGATACAGCTTTTAAATTGGAGACGAAAACTCAAATGCAAATGATAAGGTGGCTCTAAAATTATTTGAGAAATTTAAAAATTATTAAAGGATCGAACGCTCAGTCTTATTCGAGCACAAAATAGAAGAAAATGTGAGTTATTCATAGGTGAAGGATATTTGTGTACATATTTGTTATAAAGTATGTTAAGATTAAGGAAAACATCGAAACCCAATGGAAAAGTGTTATACTAATAAAGAAGTTATTTATGAGCATAATGTTATCAGTCATGCGAAGGAAGTGCATTTAACATCCAATATCCTGGTATAAGTAAAATAACTTGGGATTTTAATGTATTATTTTCAAAATAGCAACCACATCTACTTACCATTTCCAATCGAAAGCACATTACGCAATGACGGTTAACATGTTATTACATATTTATTCTGGGCCCCCTAAACGGGCCGCGTGGTAGATGCACTGGACGAACATGAGGGCAAAATCAGGGTGCGATACGCGTCATTATTCTTGGATGCTGTTCCATAAAAATGCCGAATTTGCTAGTGTGCGTGCAGAAAATGGACATACATTGATACAGGTTCATGCTGCATTCCACTCTCCCACTCCGTGGGAGATGCTTCATCTGCACCCAACCCCGCCTCCGGTCTTCTTGTCTATGTCTTGACACCGTGTACAGGCGGGTAAGGGAAGAGAGAGTGCGTTAGATGCAGGGCGAGTCTACTATCACTTAAAACTAATTTACGCACAAATCATTAACCCTGCGCCACCCCTCTGTGGAGCATATGTTGGACATCGTCGGACTTAAGACAGTCAAACTGACACATAGTTACCCTACTGCACGAATCTTTCCGACTGTAACGTATAGGAAATAAAAACTTCGGCCTGCGTCCGATCGGGCCGGCATTCCCACTTCCAGCCCACCCAAAAGTTTAACACGACAGAATGAAAAGGTCTGTTCGGAAGGAATTGCTTCAATTTCGTGCATTAATTTCATCTTAAATTAAAGTAAACAGGATGAGAACTAGAGTCATATACAAGAAAACACATTGGGAATGATGAGGGACCCACTGATGAGCGCAACCACTCGCTGCTGCGTCAGGCTATGGCACAAGATCAGCACAGCACGCGTTTCTGGGCTTTTATCTAGTACCTGTGTTGTCAGTATGATAAGTAATTACGTGGTATTGTCAGACCATTTTTCATCTACCAAAATATTGACGAAATAGATGTTTAGACATGAAACTGCTTTAAGCTGTGTCCTTTGAGACAAACCCAGCAATGAGTAAATAAAAGATAGCTAGCGGGAAAGGACGTTACTACAGAGGAAAGTATTACATATACATACTTAGGTAAATATGACTCTTTAATTTATCCATCATATTCTTGTTCACATGATCGACTGCATACTGAAAGCTTTCGATACACTTAATAAACAGAAATAAATACTCTGTTTTTTTAAAATCACTTATTAATTGAATGGCTTCACTGAACGCCAAATAATTCCACCAAATTAGGTGATGCCTAGCATTTAAAGAAATTTCGCACCTTGTGGTTAAACCTCATTGTATTTTGAAAGCCAACTTTAACCTGACAGGTGACCTAGCGAAATTTTTCCACAATTATATGCCATGCTGGTCCATTATTGTGGTCAGACACGCAGTATCAGCCTTTCTTGTGTAACTGCAAACGAAATGTCTGGTTGACTGAGGTTAAAATGTGTCAATCCTGGAGAAAAGCTCATTGATGCTAGTTGCAACACGTCTGCTTCTGTATTGATCGTGTTCTAATCCTCCACTTGGCTGGTTATTAGAAGCTCAAGATGCCCATAACATTCAGACTGCCTCTGTTACACGGTAAACAGTTTGTTGACGCAGTTCATTGGGTCGAGGTTTTCGTCAAGCACTAGCGCTGTTGATCTTATATTTTATTATGTGCCTTTTAAAATTCCGTTAACGCCACAGCATGCGGTGTGCTAAATGTCTTCATCGAACGAGGGCAGATTTCAGGTTATATTGCTCTTAGATTGAGCAATCTGTCCTTCATGGCACTAAGGACGTCATTTTGAAACATTAACAACGCTGATTTTCAACAAGATTTTGGTTCCAGTTACATCAGTAAAAAATTATCTTTATAATTTTATCAGACACTAATGAACAAAACGTAGGTGGCCATGCACTCAATGACACATGAATTTGTGCTATTATCTTCGGGTTTTTTTATGTGTGAGTATATTTCTAACAATGTTAAGATGTTAAAATGTTCAGGAGATATATATTTTATTAAAAAAACACTAAAAGGTTACTTTCAGCGCCTGAGCAGTTTATAAGCAAAATGTGACATTGAGAAAGGTTTTTTTCTATGTGTAAGGCTGGAAATTTTTAAATCATTTTACAATTTCTCAGATATTATACCTAACATATTGGACTCCAACATTTAATGGGTTTCCTGATTGGCCAAGAGATAGTTGGTTATACAGTTTGCCTCCCTTAAAAGTAATATATGATGTCATATACTCCGTTAAGCTTCCTACTGTAGGCAGGTTATAAGGCGGTGACGGAAAATTGCAGACGTGTATTGGTGAAATTCTAACTTCAGGTGTTCACCTAAGAGCTATTGTGCCTCTTTTTCCTCTGAGGAATTGATGCGCTTACTTGGAGTAAATACTTCGAAAAACACTGTTAAAGCTTACTGCAAAGGTCAGTATGAAAAGTTGAGCCACACTACATTGCCTCAATGGGATAACAGCATAATATTCATAAGCTGCCTACAGGCAGTCAGTAGTTTAAAGTGTTGGATGCTTAACCATACTGGCAGCACAATTTTTAAATAAACTTCCGCATGCGGTTTACAGAATTTCGCAGTTCTCTTACTGTGCTGGAGACAACTTTGAATTAACCACTCAAATGTTTAGGACAGAAAAGACATTGAAGAATTTTCCAAAGCTGGAGGTCTTGCAATTTCCATCGTCCGTAATGACTAGCCACGTAAATTACCAAATCCAAACTTTTAATTGTGGAGATCATTGACCAAAAATTGTAATTTTTCCTACACCTATAATCTTGTCAACATCTCTCCCGTAAAATTGTCCTGTTAGCACGAAAATATCTTAGGTTGAATGCTCTTACATTTACCCTCCTATTTAGGGGCTGAACCTACTGAAGATCCACTTAAACACAGCCCATCATGGCAAGGTCAAACCTTAAAAAGTCATGTTCATTGTCGATTTGAGAGGCTATTTTGAGGCCTTTTGTGCATATCGTCTTACTTGATTTTACAACAAAACACCTCCGAAGAACTCTGAAGTTTCTGTTTCCAGTCGAGTTGTAGGGCTTTACATTAAAGACTTAAGTTTGCAGAAATCAGGTCTCAATCAACCGATTTTGGTCATCCTAAACTGATTTAAAAACTGAGTTCCTGAAATTTGTTCATGCGCTGCGGGATACCTGCGGTCTTTGCATGAACTCATGTTTTGGCCTCCTGCAACATTTAACTTCAATGGTAGGTGTGTTGCTTGGGATTTTAAATCCACCCAATTATCCATTTCCCTTCCTCAGTGGATAATGGACAAGATAGAGGGACAAAATGACTATTAACTCAACTGTTTATTGCTAGTGAAATTATAAGGGAAATTGACGGTTGTTCAGGTGCCCAGCACCCTCTGCCCCTAACTTCATCTTCTCGCTCTAATCACATCTATCATCACAACCATCATACAGACAACTGTGCTCAACCAGTGTGTTGAGCCTTCCATACCCTCCTTGGTTTTGAAACAGCTATGTTACTTTATCAAATAGTCTTCTCACCTACTGTTAACCATTATTTGGCTTAAAAAAACTGAATTTCTTAGATGGTATACGCGCGTCCACAGACAAAAAATCAAAAATTCGCCAGAATTTTAATATTTTAACTTCAATGAAGATCCACTTCTACGTAGTCCGTTATTCTCTCATTGAAACAATTGTTAAATGTGCGGTTTCGGTTTTCTTGAAACTTCTGAGTCGATGGAGGCCATTTATTATACTGTCCAATGGCAATTTTCTAGTAGTCGTTTTTCTGGATTTTGGTATCACTTCAGGGGTTTCGTGCATCGCCTATCGAAGTTCCTCATCCACTCTGCGTCTGCTTTCTGCCCTGGTGAGCGGTTATACCTAGATAATTAATATCGCAGGTAAATGCGTACAGTTATGTTCGGGCAAAACCTTGAAGACATACATTCGTTAGTGATCCTGGGAAGGTGCTTCAGCTGTGGCGGGTGTGACTGGCTGACGAGAGCCAATAAGCCAGAAATGGCCATTTCAGTCTCCCTTGTCCTTGCCGGCAATATGCATCTGTATACTACCTAAAGATTCGATGCATTTTTGTTGTAATACAGATAGTAACTGAGATTCAAAGCCATCTATGATATTTTCCCTCATTAAATCTTCATGTACTTTGGTCCTTGAGGACTGTTAGGCAGTAGTAGGGTCTGTCAGTTGCTGTCGAAGTTTATCAATGCTGCAAGTAGCACTGTCATATTGTTAAACGTATCATTTGCAGACTATAACACACCGAAAGTTTTAGTTTCGCCTACATAAGATAATCGACCTTCAACATTGGCAGAATGAAATTTAAAACGTACTTGAACTTGAATTCTCACAAAGCACATCAATAACTTATTTGTAGGGGTTCGGTATAAAAGGCATTATACATGGAGAGATATCAACAACGAAGGTAAGATAACATTTGGAAATACAGTGGGCAACTCAAGCTGTATTACATCCATTATCATAGTCTTTCAAATTGCCTATGATATTGGTTAAACCTGACGTCATTTACTCATAAAAAATAACAGAAACTCCGAAATGTGTTATTCTTTAGAAAATCTTTTTGACCCTATAATTTCTTCTTTTCTTCCCTCACTATTTGTGTTTTATTACGTCCATTGTGATCTGTTCACTGTTCTAAAGACACTTGAGTCAACTTATATATATAGTATAGGGCAAGCGGTTACTAACCCAAGTAAATAATGTTAGCTTATATGAGACAAAAAACAGAACGAGAGAAAGAAAAACGCCCCAGTCTATAATAAACGACCTTTCAGCAAAAAGATCGCAAAACAGCACGGAACAAGATAAACAAAATGTTAATATTTCAATATTTGTGACTTCTGTTGTTATCAGGAGAACGACAGTCCCTTTATGTCGCTTCTAAATAGTCCGTAAGCGGATTTATTGATTAGTAGAGAATTTTGGCAGTTTTGCATAATTCCGGTGGGGCCTCGTAGCTCAGTTGGCTGGAGCGCTGGTTGTACTAAAGCCTTCCCCTTGCTGGCGTGGGTTCGTAAATCACTGAGGCCGCCGAGTTTTTCACACCTGGGTCAAAGGGATTTATTGATTTGCATGAGTAAGCAGCGAAGCAAAAGCCAGCTTTCAGTTGCATCCAAAATCACTGTTTAGACGCCAAAACTAACTTGTGGACGTCACACAGGCATAGTTCTCTTGCTAGTTTTGCACTTAAGTATTATTTTCAGTTAGGAGAAAAAATAACTGATCGTATAGAGTAGTATATCCTTTTAAAGGTTGCCTAAAATACTTCAGCCGCCCCGGCAATAGGAAAATGCGTGGTTGCTTTACCCTTTTTGGATAATGTGTAAGCTAATGATAGTCTCCAGTAAATGGTTTACTTTTAGATAATCTGCTCCAACTACACTCCACCTTATCTTTAAATAACAAGAAACTAAAGTAGCAAATGTACACTTTACTAACAATGTTCATCGTCAAATGTAGAGGAGTAAGTGGTATCTCTACTTTAAAAGTGTCATCCTAAAACTTTAAGTGGTTGCTTAACATTTTATTCAATAAATTTCCTTACAAACTGCCTGCAGAACACGCGGTTGACTTCGAGGTGCCACTTTAATGGTGTCCGTTTTCATCAGTCTATTGTGTAGAAATAGCAGTAGCAGACTTATGCAAGTAGAACTCCTCACACGGAGTCAATCATCCTTTTTCAGGATGTGCATGAAACTTTGGCTATCTCAACAACCGCGTACCTTGTTACTTCTTATTGCGATTATTTAAGATGTAACGGCAACCTTTAAAGTGTGAATATCTACACTTCATTCTGCTCCATTAGCTGCCGGCTGGACTGAAATATCAAGAACCTTGAAATGTCAAACATACAGTCTGTTCAGTTAATTTTTGAGGTTTGGGAAGCTCATGTTACTGTTCGTCGCTCTTTCGTTTTGCTTAAGACAGTGCAACTTCATATTAGATTTTAACGAACAGATATTTATATTTATAGCAGCACGACAAGCGTGTACTTTTTGCTGAAAGCATAGTGCTTTAGACTCCTCGTGAAGTTTCAGCGTCAATGATAACAACCAATTAATAGTACCATATATGAGGCTGTTCCGTTCATAATACCATAAAAGTTAATGAGATAGGTCATCTAAATGTCTACGATAAATTTTACTTTCAAGTATCTTCTACAGAAACCTCGTTTATTCTCAGGGGTTTTCAAGAAAGATAGGCTTTAGCTACCCGACGATGTGGTTGTTTGACTAGTTTCCGTCTGTCTTGTTGGGGAGATTATCTTTCATTTATACACCTCTCATCTGTCAATCGGATATACTCTTCCTACGGTCTTTTCAATATATATCTTGTAGATCTGAAGACCTTTAATGTGTTCAGATGCGCTGCGAGATGTGTTGGGGTAGTTAGTCTATTATGTCTGCCTGTAGTTATCTTCCTCCCAAAACCGCGAGAAGATTTTAAGTGAAATTTAATATATATGTTAATCCAAATTCTACATTGTACATTACAATTTGAGTATTAGCCACATTGCTGGTAAGGAAGATGTAGAGTATCATGATTCATCGTTATCAGAGTTTTAACTGCAGTACGATAGCCGAAGCCCTCTTTGTGGCAAGGACGGAATGACACATCGGAACTAATGTGGATGAAATAGCTTCATCCAGCCTTATCAGAAGCATTTCGTTTCATTGGATACCCGAAAAGGAAGATAACAAAACATGCAAAAATAGAAGCTGTTTTCAAATTCCGATTAACATTTTCTCTATTTAACATTTTGTCCTCCAGCTTTTATGTGCCCCAATATTAGATACGTAGCTGCAACGTTCACATTGTTTAGCGCCGAAATTCGTAAGTTTAGGTTAAGCGAACAAGGTATTGTAAACCAAAATAGTTCAATCAAACAATAGGCAACATGGATGGTTTGAAAGACGTTGGAAACCATTTCCAGTGCTTACAAAGAAATCTCCCATTGCAATGATGTTATGTAGACTTTTGCTTTGTTCATTGTGAATAAGTGCAACCGATATAGGTTAGAAATCTTTAAATAATATTTGCAATGGTAGGTCTTTGTTAAAGTTGGGAAAAATGGCGTATCACAATAAATTTTTAATGTAACCAGCCAAGCTCAATGGCCAAAACGCGTAGTTTTTTCACTTTTCATCAAATAAAAACATAAAAAGACTTTCTTCCTCCGATATAAATCTGAAAACTCTATATGAATTGAACAATATATTGCGGCTTTGAAGTTCACAATCTAAAATTGCTAACTGCTTAACACAACAGTTTGATTGTAGCTCACAATTCATATTGCACACTTTTATGGCTCATGAGTAAAATATTTATGAAAAACAATAATCAGTTCCTTGATTAAAAACTATAAAACATCATCCAAATGGGTAGATCTGACGGGGTCATTTCAAGGTCTGAAATTTATTTGGGCAGAAATTTGATTGTTCTGTATTATGTGCTTACTATTCGGTTATCTTTTAGGTCTTCGCCATAAAATAACAAATCAATGGATGTGTTGGGCATGACTGATTCTTCTGAGAAATAATATGTGGCAACTTCGATTGGTGGCGATGATGATGAGGATGATTATGATGATTATGTTGATAATGATGATGATGGTGGTGGTGATGGGGTGATGATGATGACAATAATAATAATAATAATAATAATAATAATAATAATAATAATAAGGGAATTTGGATCATACTGTAAATAGTCAAATGTTGCAGTTGCAGTTCATTCGGCTGCTTACTAATTAATGGTCTTTAGGTACAGTTTCTCTGGTTTCTAATCTACGGCTTCATTTAGACTCAAAGATATTAATTAACCTGGAAGGGCCAGTTTCCTATCTGGTTGTCATGCCGTCTTTCTGGTTTGCTTTGGGGGCTCTAACCTTTAGCCACAGCCATGAATACCGGTGCACAAGATATTGTGATAGAGAGAAACCTTGATTTGGAGTTATGACTGGGGGGATGCTATAAAGCCAGAAAACATCAGCATCATGTTCCCTAGTCAGCTATTAATTGCAATGACCCAAACACATAATAAGTGCTGATAATTAGTCTGGCCAAAGTAATTAGTTGTTAAGGGAGTGCGCAGGCGAACGCAAATACCGGTGAGCCAGGTGAACGAACCATCATCAACAACAATTCAACAATTAACGACTTGCATACAAGCCATCAAGCAAGCAGCGTGAAACAGGTTAACCATCTTCGATGGAAAGGGGGTGGATATTGTCATAGGTATGCAGGAGCATAGCAACTGCATCCTATGACTACTGCAACTCCCTGTATATGAATTATCCATATCTGATGTTTTTCACTGATGGTAGGTTCCAGCATGAATCCAAAACGTTCCAGCTACTACATCTACTCATTTTCAACTACTTCATGGACCTCGCATTTTTGCCTGATCTCCAAAGAATACAGAGTCTCTGTCCACAGCATAAATATGACTGAAAATGATATTCAGAGGGTCCTTGCCTGTGCGTAGTCTTTGACTCATCCCTGAAGCTTGAGTTTTAATTCAATTTTCTCTACGCCTGACATAATTCCATCAAGTGAAATATCGACAAGGGTATGTATGACTACAGCAATTTAATTAGGGTGACATGGATTGTGATTCTGCGAACCCTAATGCCCACGCATATGCAAATCATACTTTAGGCATTAAATCGTCCTTAGAACATTGCGGGCATGACATATTTTGCAAAGCAATGATTTGGTATTCAAACAGCACAAGTATACTTGGTTTGAGAAGTAGAAAAAGTACTCGAGGTGTCAATCGTTAGTTTTTAGTTTGTAGCTTGGCATTTAATCATTTCCTATTGCACGTTGCCTACATTAATTTAGTCCTTCGTTTTCTCTGAATAAGTCCGGATAAGACTTAACAAGTTACATAATTTATATAAGGTTGGCCAGTGTTACCAAAAGTTTGGCTTTCTAATGTCACGATTCAGCTCATCAGAAAAACTCCCACCATCAACCGTTTAACTAGTTATTGGCCTCTCTCCGTTGAATCGCAGTCAGGAACATTGTAACAGGGACATCCGACAGTCATTGCTCATGCGCAAAAAAGAAGGAGCTCTCGAAGTATTCTATGATTAGTTTACTGTAATTCGCAACTTTGAATCTGTTGGAACAATTTTAAGGTCTTCAAGAATAAAATTTTCGCTTAAACTTGGTACTCCCACCACAGATCGTTATTAGACTATATTAAAGGTAAAAATATCAATTCGTAGCCAGAGGTTATAGCAATCTGGCTGACAGGTTATCAGTTGCATCAGCTTTGAGCACCATCATCCAACAGCAATTATTTCGAATTTTTATGCTGAAGTGTGAACAGTTGGATGTAGTGACAAGGCTCATACTTTAGAGATGCAGGGCTCTTCCGTCTATGTGTTCGAAAAATCGAAAAATTTCTTTGGTATGTACCTGTCGGAAACAAGGGTTTATTCTCAAACGATGGCTTTTCTGATAATCAGTGTGAAAAGATCTACGCGGCGTAGAGCGTTTCATCGTGGTTCTTTCAGTAAACTTTCATGGACTTAGTTAATGGGCATTTTTTTGAGGAGGCTTAAAATATCATTGGAATATCTTTATTCAAGGCCTATTTATTTGATCAGTTGGTCCTACAGCCTGGAATCGGAGATTAAAGTGTATCGAAAATCACGGCAGTTTGTATGCTGGGCTGACTTGAACGTCCGTAAAGTCCTACGGTCTTTCAGGGGGCCGATCCAACTGGTAACCATGGGCAATTAATTCAGCAAAGTAACTTTTTATTGTCCTGCCTATGATTTTTTTATTCAAAGACGTGATATAAGCGTGGCAACGCCGGCTGTGGTCGTATGAATGCCTGTCTACTCAACCTCTTTATCATAGCCAACATTTGTAAATGCGAACCGTTGAGGCTTTCTTGGTGGCCGTAGCATCCATTTTTAACCTATTCAAGTGACATGTTCCGTGTCGTAGTAAAAGGTACGGTAAAATAAGGAGAAGTCATGAGGGCAGTTAATCGAACGCCAGATGTAGAGAAATTGATTTTTCTGTTCTTGAGAAGCAGTGAAACTCGGAACCCATGGATTTCAAGCTATGACCTATTTTGGCTCACATTTACTATTGTTATTCGTAGAATTGGTCTGGGTTACGAGATCGTGACCAACGATTGGGTATTGATGCATATGAACATCTTTGAAGGGATAAGTATTTGCCATTATTGTAAATTTGAGTCCGAGACGAATGAAGGTCGGGCATCTTAGATGATCACCATGGTCAGATTTGATATTCATAATGATTTTATAAAGTTATCGAATTCCTATCAGATTTCGTATGCACACCAGCATAAGAGCATTTTGGGCTGAGTTTCACTGGACTTTTGTTCAGTTAGGAGGTCAGGCAAAATTTCGTTTGAACTGAGCATCGTCCAGCAATGCCTGGCCCTTCCGCTGATATTCAGATTTTTCAAAAACTCACGTGTATCTGCCATTACCATGCAGCAGAATTATAATGTTTTTATTCTCCTAGAGATAACTTCAGTCCTTGTTATTCATTTTCTGATAGCTTCATTCCACTCCTGCCCCAATAGTTAACAGGTAGTCTAGTGATAGTTAACAGGTAGAAGAAGGAAAAAGTAAAAAAGCTTGTTAATTCGGTTTTATTTGCCCGAAGATGCAAGAACACGGAAATTTTAGTCTGAAGCTGGGTGCTCTTGAAATGTAGCTTTTTCTGTGCATGCGCTTGCAGGAAATGTCCCAAAACGTCTTTGGGCTGTCTTCAGCTTAAAAGTTGCTTTTAAATTTTTGAAACAGCTCAGCGCTATAATCTAAATGTTACCCAATTTTGGACATTAAAAATAAGCGGGAGATTAAAACGCGGTGCCACTGACAAACCCCAAACCAGTGGGTATTGTAATGCCGGAAAGGTGACAAATATGGGTTTGAAGGGAAGAGAAAATGATAATGGGTATGAAAATATGTAAGTAAAGTCATAAATTTTAAACAGGGTTTTATGTATGCTAGTTAAGTTTACAAAGCAACAAGCAACTTGAAAGATGGCGTGTTGCAGCAATTGTCAAGCAATATGCCTAGTGAAGCACTAGCAAGCACTAAGCCAACAAGTTCCCGAAACTGCCACAAATCGGTAATGGCTATTCTTATTGATTAATTATTGATTAAGTAAGTAAATAATTAATGAATTATTAATTTATTTAATAATTTATTTTCTAACCAATGGTTATTGAAACGATATCAGTAACCTAAATGCTAACCTTAACGCTAAACCTTACCCCCTTACTGGGAAAGCTAACCAGAAACCTGAAACCAAAATGCCAAAAGCTTATATTTTAATCCCTAACCCTCCTTATTTCAATCCCACTCAACGCGACCCCTAGGCCCGACAGTTCGACCGTCGTAGTCCGACGATGTCCACCGTATGCTCCATGGGAAAGTGGAGTAGGGACGGTGACTTGCTCGTGATTTAGATTAAAGTGATAGTAGAATTGCGCTGCATCTACCGCACTCTCTCCTCCTCCCCAACCTGAGCACGTTGCCAAGACAGAGTCAAGAAGACCGGAGGCGGGAGAGGACGCAGGTGGCTGGCGCGGCTGTGTCCCCTAAGTCCTAGCCGCCCATAGGCGTGCCAGCACAGCTCCATGTTCGGCATTTTTTATGGGAGCGCAATCCGAATAACGCCTGCCGTACACTAATGTGGCCCCCGTGTTGATCCAACGTGCACACACGGCAGTTCGACCGTCGATTTCGAAGAGGTCCACCGTATGCTCCACACCAGGTGGTGCAGGGACGGTGACTTGCGCGTGAATTAGTTTTAAGTGATAGTAGACTTGCGCTGCAGCTACCGCACTCTCTCCTCCTCCCCCACCTGAGCCCGGTGTCAAGACAGAGTCAAGAAGAGCGGAGATGGGAGAGGGCGCAGGTGGCTGGCACGGCCGAAGCCGCACCTGGGCGTGCCACCACACTTGGCTCGGATCTCACAGAGTGGGAGTGCCATAAGGGCCACATAAAGAAGGAGTTATTGCAGCCTGAAGCTCAGTCCGCCAGTCAGCCTTTCCACACAAAACACACATTGGGCTGACCACGCGGTCCGAGTTATCCCGTCAGTTGACAACCTTCCAAGCCATGGCTTTTAGCGCACCGTGATAGTTTCAAGCGCGTCAGATTTTTTATAGTGAGGAAAATACGCTGAGCTCTCGACCTCACTCTCTCTCCCACTCCCACAATCAGACCACTGTCCGAACCGGTCAGTTGTCTGATGCGGAAGCGGGCGCAGCTGCTGGTGACCTCGTCTATGTGTTCTACGTACGCGACCTGGCCCCCCAAACACAAGCACCAGGATTTCCCACAACAGGGGGTTGAACGGCTTACATCTCACATTTGTTAGATAGCCAGAGGTCACGTTAAGAAGGAGCCATCGCAGCCTGACTCTCAGACCACCAATCAGCCACTCCACACAAAACACATTGGACTACCTGCAAGGTCTGAGTGTAACTGTCAGTTGGCAACCTTCCAACCGCGGCGGTTAATGTTACCGCACACTCTTCTTCTCCCCCACCTTAGCCCGGTCTCACGACACAGGCAAGAAGACCGGAGATGAGAGAGCTCGCAGGTGGCTGGCGCGGCCGGAGCCGCCCCTGGGCGTACCACCACACCTGGCTCGGATCCCACAGAGTGGGAGTGCCATAAAGACCACATTATGAAGGGGTCATTGCAGCCTGACTCTCAGTCCGACAGTCAGCCACTCCACACAAAACACACATTGGGCTGACCACGCGGTCCGAGTTATCCCGTCAGTTGGCAGCCTTCAACGTCACGGCTTTTAGCGCACCGTGATAGTTTTAAGCGCGTCAGATGATTTATAGTGAGGAACATGCGCTGAGCTGTCGACCTCACTCTCTCCCCAACCCCCACCATCAGACACTGTCCGAGACGGTCAGTTGCCTGATGTGGGAGTGGGCGCATTGGCTGACGGATCGGTGTACCCGACTTCGCGCGCCACAGCACGACCTGGCCCCCATAACGCACACACCAGGATTCACAAACTCAGGGGATATGGAGAAGCCATCGCCGTCTGCCTCCCAGTCTACTGGTCAGCCACTCAACACACATCACATACACTGAGCCGACGGCGTGGTTTGGTGGAAGCGTCAGATTGGTAGACTTCCCAGCCATGGTTTCTAGGAAACCGTGATATACTCTGGTAAATGGTGATTGTGAGGGTGTTTTCGATGTATTGGTGTAGGTAGTGTGCGTTGATGTAGCTTAGTGTCCGGTGGTTTACCGGAGGTTGTCATGGAGGCGCATGTGTCCTAATAGGCCCATGCGGTGTGTAAATGTGCAAGAGCAGTAAGCACAGTGAAGGCGAGCGCGTCGACTGTATGTCGGAACCCTTAGGCACTGTTTCACCAGCCTCCGTGCGATGGATTCGCAGGTGACCGACCAGGCCGATGTGTGAGTTGAAGGTGCGGGCGCAGTGTGGGCAGGAGAAATCGGTAGAGGCTGGGAGGATGTCATTCATGGTAGTGGGGGTGGCAGGGGCGCTAAGAATGCAGGAGCGGAAGGTGTGCATGGTGTATCGGTGTTGTCGCCATTGTGGTGTATTTCCGCTGTCATGGATGTGCATGTGACCGTATAGGCCCATGCGATGAGTGAATGCGCAAAGACAGTGAGGGCAGTGGAAGCGACGATCTCTGCTGTGTGATGGTGCTCCAGGCACTTACCCACCGGTCTCTGTACGATGTATTCGCAAGTGACCAACCAGGCCGATGAATGAGATGAATGAGCGGTCACATTAAGTACAGCTTAGGAGAGATTCCTCATCCCTGATGGTGGTGGGAAGGCGAAGGCAGTGGTGGTTGTGGTTGTGGGGGTAACAGGCGATGAGTAGATGGATGTGGTCTCTATGATGGTGGGAGTAATGGAATTGATGCCAGGAGTGAGGGTGGGGGAGTCAGAAGGAGGGTTGGCAGAATCTGACGTAGAAATTGGAATTGTCGGATTGTTGGTGCATTGCGTCCGAAGATTTCCAACCAGGCGGATTCGCGCGCGGAAGATGCGTTGAGAGCGGGGGCATGTTGGCAGGGCCTGGGCATTGGTGGTGTGTGTCCGGGGCGCTGGTGACTTTCGTGCCGCTCTTTTGGCCTTGGCGGTGGCGATCCGGTTGGCCTCGTAGATTGCTGAACCAGTCTTCACTGATCTTTTCCATGCCGGTCTATCCTGGGCGAGGTCCTCCCAGGTCACCGAGTTGATTTGCAGTTGCTTCAGCGATTTCTTCAGTGTCCTTGTAGCGTCGTTTTTGACGTCCCTACCGGGGAGAACCCGTAGCGACATCTTCGTAGAAAAGTCGTTTGGGTAGTCGCTCGTCGTACATTCTTACCATGTGGCCACTCCATCGCAGTTGCACTTTCCTCAGCATGGCATGGATGCTGAGGATTCCGGTCCACTCCAGGACTTCCGTGTCCGGAATCCTGTCTTGCCATCTCAGCTTCAGTATTCTGTGGAGGTAGCTGAGATGAAAATGATTCAGCTTCCTGGCTTGGTTGGAGTAGATGGACTAAGTTTCCACTCTGTAAAGGAGTGTCGTCAAGACGACGGCCTTGTACATCTTCAGTTTGGTGTTTAGGTGAATACCGTGGCAATTCCACACGGAGGCCTGCAACCCCGTCATTGATTCTCGTGTTGCGCGACATCGTGCTTCTTAGATAAGCGAAGGTTTTCACGTTTTTGAGTTGGGTACCGTTGACATTTATTCTTGGAGCATTGTATTCCGCGCTGGGTGGTGGCTGGTGCGTGACAACCGTTTTGGCTGTACTGATTGTTAATCCAAAATCGGCGCAGCCTTCGGCGAAGAGGTCCATGCTCCTTTGCATGTCCTCCTCCGTCACGGTGTTAAGGGCGCAGTCGTCCGCGAAGAGCAAGTCATGAACTGTAGTCGTAGACACGCGCGTTGGAGCCTGCATACACCGACTGTTGAGAAGGTGCCCGTCAGTTCTGTAGGCGATGAGGATACCAGGCTGCTCATCACGGTAGGCATCCATCAGCATAGCCGAGAACAAGAGACTGAAGATGGTGGGGGGCAGTACGCAGCCCTGCTTCACTCCGTTGGTCACTGCGAATGCTTCGGATACCGTCCTATTGTCAGTGACGCGTGCCGTCATCCCGTAATAAAGCTGACGCACCATGTGCGTGAACCGCTCAGGACAACCAAATTTCTGCATGATTTTCCACAGTCCGTCACGATTCACAGTGGCAAAGGCTTTCGTTAGATCCACGAAGGTAGTGTAAAGGTGAGTTCGCATCTCCTGACACTTCTCTTGTAGCTGGCGGGCGTCAAAGATCATATCGGTTGTTCCGCGGTGTCGGCGGAAGCCACATTGGCTTTCCGGGAGCAGGCCCTGCTCTAGGTGACCGTTAAGACGATTGAGAAGGATACGGGCGAAGATCTTTCCGGCGATGTTGAGCAACGAGATGCCTCGGTGATAATCACAGAGTTGCCGGTTCCCCTTCCGTTTGTAGAGATGGACGATGGTCATGTCTTTGAAATCTTGAGGAACTTGTCCTTGGCGCCACATCTCCTGGAAGAGTGCTGTGAGTTCTGCCATCAGCCGGGGCCCACCGTGCTTGTAGACTTCCGGTGGGATGGCGTCGGATCCCGGTGCTTTACCGCTGGAAATCTGCTGCACGGCCCGGATGGTTTCTGGTAAGGAAGGCGGCAGATCCAGGTCATTGTTCGTATCCACTTGAGGGAGCCGGCCAATGGCAGCATCGGAGATGGCTGATGAGCAATTAAGGACATTTCTGAAGTGCTCGGCCCAGCGCTTCAGAATTCGTGATTTCTCTGTCAGCAGTGTTGTGCCGTCAGAGCTGAACAGCAGTGCGGACCCCTTGATACACGGGCCGTAGATGGCCTTGATGGCTTTGAAAAATTTATTCATTTCATTGCGGTCCGCATACCCCTGGATTTCCTCAGCCTTTCGGATCATCCAGGCATCCTGCATCTCCCGCAGCCGTTGTTGTACAAGGCGCCGGCATCTGAAAAAGGCTGCTTTGGTGGCGTCAGTCCGAAGGTCCATGTAGGCTTTGTGTAGTCCATTCTTCTCCGCGAGTAAGTTGCTGATATCAGCGTCATTGTCGTTAAACCAGTCCTGGTGTCGACGGCGTGCGCGTCCAAGGACATCGAGGGCGGTGGACTGGATGACATTTCGCAGTTGACACTATCATGTCTCCACGGTAGCGTTATCAGCTGGAGCATGCAGGTCCTCCAGTTTCTCGGTTATTTGGTTGCTGAAATCAAAACAGTGAGCAGGCAAATTTAATAAAAGAGTACTTAACTTACCTGGCGGCCTCTTACCTTGGGGCCTTCGTCGGGGTTGCCGTCAGAGCCTCATCTGGGAGATGTCGAGGCGGTGATCTGTCCAACCATTGGCATCGTGGATCACCTTGGTTACCATCACGTCCTGTCGATCTCGCCTCCGGACGAGAACATAGTCCAGCAGATGCCAGCACCGCGACCGAGGGTGCATCCACGTGGCCTTCTCCCGCGTCGGAAGGCCGAAGAAGGTGTTGGACAGCAGGAGACGGTGTTCCGCACACGTGTGCAGGGGAAGGAGGCCGTTATCGTTACAGCTACCGAGACCGTGGGGACCCAGCACTCCCTGCCAGGCAGCGTGGTCCGTCCCGACGCGGGCATTGAAGTCACCAAGGACAATTAACTTGTCCTCTTTCGGCACAGTCGCCAGCAAGGCGTGCAGGTCCTCGTAGAATTTGTCCTTCGCCGCATCAGAGCTCGTCATTGGGGGAGCGTAGGCGCTCATGATGGTGGCGAACTGGTCTCCCCGAAGAGGCAGGCGGAGGCTCATCAGGCGATCCTTTATACCCTGCGGCAGACAAGGCAGACGTCCAACAATGTCGTTCCGGATGCAAAATGCAACACCAGCGTCGCGTCACTCTGCCTTTGGCCGGCCACTCCAGAAGAAGGCGTAGCCGGCACCCACATCCTCCATCTGACCCTGCTCAGAGAATCGGGTCTCGTTGAGAGCAGCAATTTCTACCTTGTAGTGCGCCAGTTCCCGAGCGACTAGCACCGTCCTCCGTTCCGGCCGGTTGCTCCCAGGATTGTCTAAAAGGGAGCGAACATTCCAGGCTGCTAGTGTGAGTGGACTCACCCGAGCAGCCTGAAGAGTATGGCGAGGGGGATTGGGCGGGGGGTATTGTTGTTTGTTTGAGTTTTACGACCGCGTAGTTTGCGATCTGCGAGCCGCGGCCAGCTGCAGAAGACGTGAGACCCAGCATTTTTTTAGGGCACATTTTCTAGCCCCTTCCTCCGCGAGGAGGCAAGCAGTGCTATCCCTAAATAGGGCTGCTCGGACATCCCAGACGGCTGCCGAACTCCACTATGGGTCACGGATTTGTTTTAGTGGGAGAACGACCCGAGTTAGTCTTGGCCGCCTTCGGGGTTGCTGTCGCCCCCACCGTAGGACTTTTTGAGAGGGGGGAGGTGGGAAATTCGGGAGTCAGACATACCGAGTGTGGAGGCACACACAACACCGGAGACCCTCACCTGGTTTGGCCCGCCGGTGGTGACGGTTGCCCGGGGTGTGGCCGCTGGGAAGAACCCAACTTCGAGGAGCCACAGGTGAGAGTTGAGTACCAGTTAGAGGCGGCCACAGGAGCATTCACCACCTGTACGAGACAAATGGAGCGACCAAATGCAAGCTGTGTGGTGCGGCCCCTAACTAGTACCCATACACCCCACACACCCACAAACACAGACACGCACGCACACAATGCACCATCAGGACAAGCAAGAGGCATGGGATGAGGAGAAGCCGCGCTCCACCGCCGCCGGAAGGCACACACACAGGAGAAGGAGGCTACTCGCTTACATGCCATAAAGGCCACATTAAGAAGGAGCCATTGCAGCTTGGCTCTCAGTCCTTCATCGCCACCACCACCACCTCCAACCCTGAGGAGGAGGAGGAGGAGGAGGAGGAAGAAGCAGCAGCAGCAGCAGCAAGAGGACCGAGTTATCCCGCCAGTTGGCAACCTTCCAAGCCACGGCTTTTAGCGCACCGTGATAGTTTATAAGCCGACCCTCGGCCAGACGTGGCCGTAGGCTAGCCTACGGCCGCAATGTGCGTTCAAGAGGTCGATGTTCAAAGCAGTCTGCGATTCACATTAATTGACACAGTTGGCTGCGCTCTAGCCCCTTGGCCCTAGGCCCACAACCATTGCATCAACCATACTGCCGTGCAAATTGATTTTTCTCAGACGCCAACACGCCTACCGAAAACAATCTCAGTAGCAATGTTAAAAGGAATGACCAAATAGAGCCGCATTTTACATCCTCACAGAGTAATCGAATGTGAACACGCCTTTGCTAAGGGAGGCAGCATTGGAATGAGATCATCATGTGGGCCGATACAATTAGTTGCGAGAAATGTCGAAAGGCTCAAATCATATCGGTTGCTCTTTTTGAATTAACCCATACACGCCTACCTGAGCCGTGAATTTGTCGATAAACTCTTCTTGTTGCCTCAATTCGTTTCATACCACTTCATTTTTATATTGCTATCCTAGAGCAGGCAGTTTATGTTCAAAATAACAAGAGTTACACTCAGAATTGTATTTCAATGTTTGTTACGTGTGCAGAGCTAATAGCCGCACACTCCTCGCTGATGTTTTTAGGTTTAGTAGTTAAACTCTTTGAAGCGAATTACGCTTTGGGTATATAGCATCTTCCGGAAACAAATGTTTGTATGTAATCAAGACTCATTCGAGGTGCAATCCTTTCTTCAGTTCACCAGAGATTCAAGTAAAAGCTATCTTCCGATTCTACTTACTTCAGGCAGCCTAAATGCACACAACGCACGTTGATTTGGAAGAAAGCAGCTTGGCAAATTGAAGCCATTGTTAAGTAAAGTTATTTTTTAATATCTATTCGCCTTTTGCGATATCCGACTACCACCAGGAATATTCATATAGTCTCTAAGGTCTGCATAAACCGTTTTACTTAGGCAGTAAGAATTTAAAGAATATTGATTTACTGCAGATCAATATTGAATCCTTGTTTGAAAGCAAAATCATATTTCTTAGGGAAAGAGTGCACCTTTTTATTTGTGCGAATGTGGGATAAATTATACTCATATTGCTTTTTCTTGGTTGCTTGCTAAGGATTTTAACGACGGCTTTTGTAACTTTAAATTTAACCATTTTTTTAAAATTTGGTATGACACCAAAGTGGGAACATTTCGCAGTACAGCTGTTCATACGCTGGGTATCTATTTCCGTGCCCAAACACTACCACTCGCTTTTACAAAATGCTTAAAACTCACTCTACGCTGATTACAGTCCTAATAATAACCATAAAGCAAACTTCTGAAAAAGATGCATGGTTGAGTCTTAACCTGGTTGCATTTAAGAGTTCCTTGGGTGGTTTTTGTAATGTATAACATGTTTCTTTAGGTACAGGTGCTAACTTAGAGGGAAATCTTCGACATAGTATGTAAGATCGACACTCAAAAAAAATGGATGCTGCCGTAATGGGCTTGTTATAACCACCAATGAAAATTGCACGGCCTGAGACCGTAATGAAATCTACTATGTCTGTTATATCTTAGTTGAAGAGCGGATGCAATTTATTCTCACCCTTACTATATGAGCGGGGCCCTGGTACATCATTTTTAGAATGCTGACTGAAAATGTACTTTAAAATGTTAGTGATGCACACATACTAGTAATTAATGCTAAAAGAAAACAAAGGGCCTAGCAGATTAACCTTAAGATTATCATAAAAACTCTAAGTTTAATTTGTTTCAGGGGGCGTACAATAAATAAAGAAGCAAACTCGAGAATAGGAATTCCATAATGCAGGTTGCCTTGCAGGAAATCCCAGCAGGGGTATTAATTCTCGTGCCCTTAACCTAAACCGAACGTTTATCTTGACCCTGACCGTAACGTTAGCCGTAAAATTTACCTAGACTTTACGGTAGGAGTATCTTCTATGTGCTTCTGTTTGGAAAGTGGTTTTACGCAATCAGGTCCTCCCTGGTTGCAGCTCTGTTTTCGACGAAAAGGACGAGTTCAGTCCAAATTTCTAAACCAAACTAGCGAACATTAAGTAGCACGATTCTACTACATCCCCAGAAATTTAAATCATTATCTCATTCACATATACGTGCTGTTTAGACCTGACAAGAAAATATTTGGAACCATTTAAAAACACTTCAGTATTGTCTCAAAACGCGGCTGTCATTAATCGTTTATTTTCGGGCCAAAACTGTTTACAAGTGTCGCAGTTAAAAAGGTAGTATCGTCTAAACTATGGTTTCAGTGCAAAAAGAAAAACTGCATTTTTTATAGAACAACAGTTGTAAGAACATTATTTTTGCTGTTGCCGAGGGCAAGTATTGCTGTCATTAATGTTCTTACGGTTTAAAACCAAAACACTAATGGGCACTCTGTATGGGCCGATAATAAAGTCTGAGTATTCCTCTAGGACAGTCTCCCTCCATGTATGCATAGCTGTCCATGCTTATGGAATCAGAGACATAGGAACCAGAACCTGATCTGAACTGCCAGACGCTTGAGCCGCAGGTGGAGCAGGAAGAAGAAATGGGTTGTTTGATCCATCGCCTCCTCGGTGATTTGCAGTTTTTGTGTCCCTTGGAATTGCAAGTATTGTTTGTGCCATCATCAGACTCATGGACTTCGTCTTGGTCAACTAATTCAATTCGATGAACGGAGGGTCGTCCGCTGTGTGAGCGAGACCGTCGAATACTGGTCGCCGGTGTTCTGGATGGGTAGATGATTTGACAGGCCCCTCGCGGGTCGTCCGGGGTGTTATTACTGCTGTTAGTGCTAGTGGCACATGGGGCACGAATGCTCAAACAGGATGCCCTCTCCAGTGGTATCTGTCGCCATCTCCCTTTTTTATAGTCAGCGTCACCGAAGTGATTGGATAGGTCATCTAATTGCCATCGACTTCCACAGCATTCAGCAGGCCATCTTGGATGGGAGCCTTTGGTGTCTGAAATGAACTGGCATTTCTTCTGTCGATGCTGCACATCTTGCATGTCGGTATACTGGTTGCCATGACTGCCAACGTCGAAGCCATTTCCCATCGGGGACTGCTCAGCATGCGATTGTTCAGACAAAGAGAGTGGGACATCGGGCGTTGAAGCAAGTAAAAAATCAGGAGTGTAAACTAACTGAGGACATGGGGTTGGGTGAGAGGCGACATAAGTAACCACATAGTTTCTCGGAAGAGATGGGCACATATCCTCTGGTGGTAGCTCAATAGAGGGTTTAAAGATAAAGTCAGTGCTTGTGTAGGTGGTTTTTGTGTGACTCATGTTTAATCCACTCCGCCACTTTGCGTAGTCTTCACTATGGGAGCTCATAGTAGATTCGGAGCGTCTATAGTATTCACCTATAGGTGTTGCCTCTTTGTGGTAAAGAAAGGGGAGAATGGGTGGTAGAGGAAAATAGTGACCACTATAGCACGTTCGGGCGTTTCCTTACCATTTCCACTGGTCGTCTCGTAGCGGTTTTGTGAAGATCGTCCAGGATTCGTCTGCCGACTGACGGGCCTAGACTGCTCATTCGCATTCGAAATAGGGCTCCTTTCTCGATTAGAATGTCTTTTCTGTACGATTGAAGGTAATGTGGGATGAGCGCTTGACGTTTCGGGTATTAGGGCTTTTATGCCCATTTCAAAGGCATCGGCTGACTTAAAACGCAGAGAAACAAGCCTATATGGCGTTTTTTGGTCATCGGAGAGCGCGGCGACGATGACCTTCCCGTTCAAGCTCGATCGTTGAATTTTTTTGACCTGTGAAAGGTCAATTTGTTTGATCGGTGGTTTTTCTTTCCAGTGGAGGTGAACTGTGCTGTAGTTGGCGAAGCCTGGATGTAAATAGATTGTTTAGCGGGTTTTCCATTCCTAGCGCTTTTGACGGCTTTGCCAAGGGCTTTGTCGAGTGCCACTTCCTTTTTAACCTTTCCGACTTTTAGATATTCTAGTGGTATACCCTGTTCCGCTACTTCCATCATTGTTGCTTTCTAGACAGCCGCGTTAATCTAACAAGCTTTTATCCGAAGGCTTGAAGCTTGCACTAATGACGTTAACCTTGTCCCCATGTAAGCCAATTATTAACGAACGTAGTAGCCGCCTGATACCGTCAATTGAATCAACCTAAGGGAAACTGGGTGCGCAAGGGTACGTGCCGCATCAAGGAAGTAAGCCCTCAGCTGAGACTCAAAACACCTACCACTAAAGGTTTGCGATCTAACCGAGTCTGCTTAATGTGCTGCATGAGGCGAACAAACATGTTTCCGATTCAGGCACCCCTTTGGGAAGCATGGTTGATTCACATTCCTATCTGGGAAGCATCATCTACTACCTGCATGGCGGCGGTTGACGGTAAATGTGTGTATCACCGAAGCTTTGCATAAGCGGCAGAACTTGCTCTCAGAAATTTAAAAATTGACAAATATCATCAAGAATGTCATCCATCCCCGAATTCAACCAAATTCCAATTTAATTTCAACCTCCTCGATAAAAAAGTGCGGCGGATATGAAACTGTTCCACTTCTCCGTACCAAGGCAGGACTTTGCGAATCCCTTTTATATGAGAATAATTTTGTTTTCATGAGTATGCTGGATAAGGGCTTGAGAATCGTTTTCTGGAGGTTTTAACTTGGATTAGTTTACCATTTTAATGTGGTCTCTCTATTACCTACTCTTGTGGTACTGGAAGAGATTTTACGTTGAGCTAGACCGTGTGACCGGTAAATTAACTTTAAATTTGTATAGCGTAATATCTGTCCGTGTTTATTCCTCCACACATGTTTTTTTAACTATGGTAAAACAAGGAATACTTATTTGGAACTAATGAAAGATGAATAAGTATGTTAGCTTCAAAGGTACAACTTGTGCCTTATAAAAGATACTTGGTCCTTACTGACTTTGAACAGCGTTTTTTGGAGAAATAAACCCTATTAAGTTCTTC
Organism: Schistocephalus solidus; assembly: GCA_017591395.1. NCBI lineage: Eukaryota > Metazoa > Platyhelminthes > Cestoda > Diphyllobothriidea > Diphyllobothriidae > Schistocephalus > Schistocephalus solidus. The sequence continues at coordinate 8,300 of WEDG01006253.1, read as the reverse complement.
CTGAGATGAGATTGAGGGAATTGCTGGTCGATGAGGATAAACTCAGCAGAACTGGTTATCCCAGTCCCTCTAAGTAAAAACCACCTCTCAATCGCAGCTACTTCATTTATGACTTGAATCAATCAACGACTGGCTTATGCGGCACACCCCTAGTTGACTAAGAAAATTGAACTGTGTACATGAAATCCGCCTTCCCTCTTCATCTTTTGACCTAGATGGATGGCTGTTCTACTTTTTCTGACGGTCTAGTGAATCGAAATTCACTGTGTGAAATTCAGGTATCCTTAATATCTTTTAAATGGGCTGGTTCATCTAAACTTGTTATAACTGTTTTTCCGTTGGCAAAGTGATGTTTACCTTACTCTTTTTCTTCATTGCTGAATCACCTTAACTAAAACGGAGACAGGAAGAATGTTATGTTCTTGCACATATCACATGTTTGGTTGCAAATATTTCTAGAAATCCACATAATTAGAGTCTAATGAAATTCCCCTGGTGGTCAGATTTTGAGAATCTGTAAGGTTTTCCAGTGTTTTAGGCATAAAACGTGCTTTCTGAATTTAAAGAGCCCATTGATGTGGAAACAAAATTTTTTCACAAGGTTTAGTACGCATTCTCTGATAAATGATTTATTTTCTAGCATTGTTTACGAGAAATATAAAATGAACTAATCTTCCTGTTGCACACAAGAGGCTTGCCTCGCAATGCCGGGGAAGTTACTGCTCAGATCAAAATGGACTCCCTGTTCTACCCGGAGAGGTTAGTTCGCGCAGCCGATGGATCGACACTCTCAGCTGAGTAAGTAAACTGCTTAATGTGAATTCGGTGGGTCAGCAGTTTGCTCCCGCTCCACAACGAATGCTTTCTGGCTGTAATCAGGTCATCCAGGTTGTTCTGGTGTTGTATAAATATGGTATTTTTCTGCCACGTAAATATCTTCAATCTATAAAATCCTCTTTAAGAGGCACTATCTTACTTGATACACTAGCTTATATTAGCACTGTTGATTAAATAATCCAACAGCTAAAGGGTTTACCTAACTACTATTGTAGGAAACAACTTCGCATCGATCAATTTCAGGGATCTCATTTTCAGTTACACAGCCCTCATTACCAGCACGCCAGAATTGTTTCCATTTGCCGTGCCATGTGGTGATAGTGCACGTGTAGTTCAGCTTCGTCCCATCATACTCTGGTTGATATAAAACTGCCGACACCACCAAAAACAAACGACAAACTTGTGATGATGCCAAATTCATTGATATGACGTACAATTTTACAGGTTGCAGAGACAGATAAAGTTGCAACTTGTATGTGGCTTCCTTTGAAAAAATAAACATAAGAAAGCTCTATGATGTTTTGTACTGATTATTATACAGGTTTTAAAGCTTGCCAAATGGTGGGATAACTTAGTGCTTCTCTTAGGAGGCAAGTTCTGGTTTCAATGGCTGCTTTTAAATGTAACTTCTATGGAACCCCTAGTCAGATGGGATCCAGGAAGCCTCTTCTTTCCTGTGTGAATTCGTGGAAAACTATGCGGGTATGGCATGCGTTGATGGCTTGGTTAGCTTCGTCAGCCACTGTTTTCGATCTCTTCTCCGGTCTTTTTGACTGCAATAAAACCATTCCCAGGAGAGTAAGAGGAAGAGAGTGTGGCAGTATATACTTCGTAAGTCCACTATCACTAAAAATGAGTCAGCGGAATGCAAAGAAAAACTGTTTTATGCATGAGACTACCTTAAAAACCAGAACAAGTGCAATGGCAGTGGCATTGTTATCGCACACAACTGCCTCAAACCATTGTTGACCCATTCCGATCTTCTGTCTCAGCTAATCAAGGTTTTATTCAAAGAAGCAGATCAAATATTTTTGGTGTGATTGTCAAACTATATGGTAATTTCAGAACTGATGAAAAACCAAAGTGATTTAAGCAGCTGGAAATATTCGGTATTTATTTTAGCAGAGCACTGTCGATAAAAATATAAAACCACCGAAAGTTAATTTCGAGAAAGAAACGTACGCGTATGTTTTATCAAAGTTAAAAGCTGCATCTTATCACAGGTAGTGAATGGTACGCATCACCGACGCTTTGACATTTATTGTCGACAAAAATATTCCGTCGTCCTTTGCATCGATTTCAGGCCGCCGCAAAGGTCCCTAAATGTTTCGTTCAGACGTTAGGTGCCAAATACTAAAAGTTTTAAAGTTGGTCAAAGGCCTAAGGCATAGTGTCCCTAAGGCTCCCTTGGCCGAAAACAATCTCAGCATCTGCCTTCACACGTCCTGCCACGTCTCGTCACAGCGACGATGCAGTACCACAAAATAATTGCCGTACACCTTCCTCTCCCTCCTCATCCCTCGCCCCATGGGAAAAGACTATAGCCCCTGACCTCTGAACGCCCTTAACCCTCTCCCCCATACTTACTGCTTATCGGACGTTTAAACTTTTGTTACTCTATCCTCCCGTATATTGTTCTAAAGACTTGATGATAAATAACCGAAAGCGTACGTTCGCTAAACTCGACTTCTGCAATGCTTGCATGTGTATTATCACTGAACCTAAGGCATAGATTTGTACCTCCTTCAGAATATAACTGTTATGCTCCATCAACTGCGTTAGATGCAAGCAGACCAAACATCAGCTGCCTGGATGTTTCGAGTTTATTCCTACTGAAATCTTCGGTGATGATCCTAAACACGAGTTCTGAGAGTAAAAACAGCTTCTGCTCTTTTTAGGTTTGAGGGCTGTCACTGTAATCAGCCAAAATTAACTCACTTCAAAAAGAATTACTGGCTGATTTCTGACACCAGGCAATTAATCGAGTAAGTACTCAAAATATACGGGCCACCAATGAGGCAAGGGATTTTTAGTAGACAAGTGGACCTACATTTAAAATTACTACTCTGTTATTGTCTACGTTTGCAGCTTGTCATCACATTGAGTTGTCATCAATGAATAAGAATGGCTTTTCTGGTCCAATAGTAATAAGCAGGATACTAGTATACGTTACTCTAGCCATCACTGCCAGAAATGAGATCAGGACATAGAGACAACTAAATGCAGGATTATTTTTAAAACAAAAACCACGCGTTCGAGCTCGTTGCAGCGTTTGTCAGGATAGCCAAACTTAACCATTTTTGTCAGACTTAAAAAGAAGACTGGCACTGCTTTCATGGGCTGCCAAACGCTATGCGGAGCGATTGCAGGAGCAGTCATTGCCCCAGGACCAAAAATTCCTTCAACACTTCTTAATGGGTGCTACTTTTTGGTTTCAATAACACATGGATTTGAAAGTTAAGTACAAAACATTCAACAAGAATTCAACTTCACCCGCATGAACCTCAGTCTCGGGGGTTCCAAACAATGTTTTCTTGTGTTGCAACTAATCCACTTTTTGTGCTGAACCCTCAAGGTTACAGATGGCTTTGTGATACAATTTGATGGAATACTGAGAGTCTTTGATAATATGACTTTTTTTACCCACTTTCCTGCGTATTTTATTTTCAATCGCAGAATTTCAATTATTTTCTTGACTCCTTTGCTATGATATTCCACGTGTGGTATCGTTTAAAATGACATTGTGTTGCCATCCGTAATTAAACTCATAAATATTTGTTCTTGAATTATTTTGATCACAGTCTTAATGTAGTACTTGGTATGCAAATATGCTCATTAGTAGGGTGCACACGATTGTTTAATGACTTAATGTTTCTTGAAAAAGGCACGAGAGGGAACTTTGTCGAACCTGGTAAAGCTGGATTGGTTCCCTCTTAAATAAAAGCGTAACTTTTCACAGCGTTCGATCAAGTATGCGCCACTTGGGAAGACTGCTGCAGGAGGGCTATGAGTACAGGCACAGAACCGAAATCGAAATGCAGATGTTGAATGCCGTCGCTAATTTCAATCCTTCTGCACAAATCAAATGTTCATGTTTGTTATAAGACAGATAATAACTTGATTTGATTTTTAAATATCGAAACAGTTTTTCTATGCTTTTGTATCTGTCTTTAATAAATTTCTGAATGAAATCGTTGTTCTATGTTTTATGCGCCCAAGTTTGGATTCAGAATCTAGTTTGGTCAACATATCAAACTAGCGAGGGCGTATGCCTCAATAGCCTCGTGGCCTAGTTCAGTTAAGCATGAATTTATCTGGTAAAATTGCACACCCTGCGCAATCCAATTCATTAGCTCAAAAAATCAGAAGAACAATGGCGTGATTGTCAGACGTATTGAAAGTACGATAACAAAACTAAATTCTTTGGTTGTTTTTTTAAGTTAGCTGATCTTCATCAAATCTGGAAAACAAAATTGAGTCTATTTTCCTTCAGTTAATTCTTCGTATGAAGTCACTGGATCACGAATATATTCTTCCGTTTAATTTTCATACGTCATTTCTCGATTTATATTTCATCGATTTCAGGTTAGATAGCCTAGGAAATAACTAACTTGCATGACTGCTCATACTTAAAGGTGATTTTTATGGATGAGAAATGGGGCTTACGACCGGGATTTCAAACTTTTTGGGTCCATCTTCTTGATAAATATTTTATATCTGACCAGTTATGGTCATGTTCTTATGCATTTTGCATTAAACATGTTTTTGTGGCTTTTTGTTATCGCTGAGTAACATATGACAGTGTTGCAGACAAAAAGCGTGCACGCAGTAAGTTCCTAAACGTATCCGTCTTTCTCACTTAAAATAGATAGATTAAAGGATCCTCGTGTAAATATTTCTGTCACCTGCTAACTGTGAAGATTTTTCGTAGGATCCAGTTGAACCATGGAATTTTCCACATTACCTTGGTTTAATTTCCCGTCATTTATCCAGGCAAAGCATATAATTACGTAATACTCTTTAAACCAAAAATAGTGCTTGTTAACGGTAACTGTATGACTAGATCCGTCCATGGGGCAAAAGTTTCCAGCGCTCTATTTAGTTTTTAATTGAGAGTTTTTATTTATTTTGTCATGCACGCTAGCCCTTCTGATAACGGGAAATAGACACCAACAAATAATGTATAATTGACTTCGTTTTAAAATTCGCACACGAATTAGAGGTTCATTAGTTCGAGATGTCTCGAAACGATACATTTGTTTCGCAAGTACCCTCGAAGGCATGCCTCGACTAATAGAGGTGTCAATACGTAATCATGTTCCTTTTGTACGTAACCATTGAACAGATTTAGTTGACTATCTCTTTGCACAGCTTACGTCTTGCTTTTTTGGCTAGAGCTAAACCAAGTTGCTTCCGCAAAAATTTCTGAGGTACAAGCTATGAGAGCCTTTCTCTTTCACGTTAAATTTACTAACCGTATGTTTTACTCCAAAGCTAACGCCATTGAAAACGCAATCTGGTCTCTAAAAAGATTAACAACATTTTCCAAATGCATTTACACTTTGGATTAATTTTGGAACGGAGAGTGAAAGATGCCAGAGATTTCAGCCTTGCTGGCAAGAGACAAAGCTAAAAATGGGGTCGAGCCTTTGGTTGCATACCCGGTTACGATGACGAACGTCGACTTTGCACCCGGTCTTCCGTGAGAACATGCTCTGACTCTGCTCTTCCGGAGGCGCGTCCTCGTCCTTTGGATCAGGAACATCATTTGGCGTGGCATTTCCGCAAGGAACATATGGCGAGACCATTCTTTTCAGCAATAGTGGTGGTGATGGTGCTTTTCTGCTGAGATACGCGACTCAGCCTGATTTGTAGCCCGTCCGCCGTTTGATTTCTTTGCCTTCCTCTTCCGATCTCTTCGAAACGGTGCGACCCGGATTGTGAATGGTTTTGCGTTTCTGATGTCCTGAATGCTGTGATTTATCATGTTTCGTATAATCGCTGATGCTGCTGCTATTGCTGCTGCTACTGTGGCTAATACCGTTTGTCCATTAAAACCGACCACTGCTGCCCTTCTTTGCCCATTAGACGTTTGCATGTGCAGTTGTTTAAAGGACGCTACTGCAGCTGCTAGTGGTACTGCTGCTGCTGCTGCTGCTTGAACTCGAGCTGAACGGCCCCGATGACGATGTTGGATGCAGTAGAGGAATGTATTTCCTTCTGGGCTGATACTTTACTCCCCTGTAGGCATAATTTGGGAGAAAGTTTAGGGGTGCCCGTGCTCTTCTTATTCCGAGGTGACCTCGAGCGGTCTCTTGACGGCCTCCTGTTTGCATCGCCCGTGATATAAGTTGTTTTGTAGGGTTTGTTTTCCTCGGCTTCCACCTTTTTCCTAGGCAGGTTTTCAACTGCAGGTCTTTCTGAAGGGTCCGTAGAAATAAAGCTAACCCGAACTACTGCCGGAGATGGCTGAAATGAGACGATTTCCTCGACATGTGTCTAGCAGTGGATGTGGCATCAGTAGACGTTTGCCCAGGCGCTCTACTCTGTTTTGGTAAGATTTCGATAATGGTGAATTAGATTTTCCTCTGGATGTTGATGATTGGCTCACCGTAGAGGTTGAACTTGAGGAAGATGATGTTGACCTTTGGCCCTGTCTCAAATCGTCAGCACTGACGGTGGAACTGTCACTTGTTGATTGAACCCTTGTTCTTGGAGTATCGTGGTATCAAATATCCTTACCACTTGCATGAATTTCCGTAGTTATCAAAGGGGGCAACCAGTCTCATTGTCCTCCTTCTTCGTCTCAGCAGGCTGTTTGCCATTTTCGGCTGCCAATAATGTTGAGACCCTTTTATAGTTTCCTCGAAGCCCTCCTCTGTCTTAAACCGCATGCTGACAACATAGAAGGGAACTTTGTTTTGTGTTGGTGTTTTTGGTGTTTTGTTTGTTTTTTTGTGGTTTTGTTGTTTTGGTTTGGTTTGGGGTTTGAATGGTTTTTTTTTGACTTTTAATGCTTTTTAGCAATTTGTTGTAGCTCCTGGCTCTTCTTTTGCTTCAATTTCACCTTCAGGTATTCAAGTTCTGGTCTGCAAGGATTTTGGTCTCGTTCATTTTCCCCAGCCATAGTTCCGAAAAGCTGGTATTATCACTAGCCATAGTACTCAAAGCGAGCTGAATACTGAACCAAGGCATTCTCGTGTCGAGTGGGACTTTAGAGCACTGTGTGTATGTCGAGCGGTCAAGCACGATGGCTGATGAGTGATGGAGATGAAGCTGAGTCGCTGGTGCACTCGCCGAGTCGCGCGGTCTGTCATCGCGTCCGTGCTGGCTGTAGTATGGGAACTTAAAAGGTTTTGTGCGTTTTGGTCGGCTGATAACAGAAATAGCTTTACTGCTGTGTTGCATCGTCGTATGCAGTGCTCTGGGTCCAAGATTTGACGTTGCCGAAGCATGTACTGCGTTTGCTCTCCAAAAGATATTAAGAGTTTCCTCTTGTTAACCAATTGCTGGGCGTGTCACAAGATAGTTTCTTCTAAAGAGTTCTCACCTATTTTCTACCCAAATCGAAAGTTTACTTCTTTACTTTATGGGAACGTTTATGGCCGGTGAAAGGCATACCAGGAGGATTTCCGAAGAACTCTGATCTCGAAATGAGCAACGGTAGCGGCGAGATGATTATGTGTATAGCTATATATGCGTACTTTGCAACTCTCTATTTCGCGTATATGAAATGTATTAATATAACGTATTGCTAGCTGTCACGTTGTGCAACTGTGATGTGCTCAAGTATCGAGAACGGTGAGTTGATAGGCCGGTGTCGAGAGATAACTAGCAGAATTTAATGCGAGCAACAGCTGCGCTTGATCATGATCATTGACATTATGTAATTGAAAGCATTAATTTAACTCTTGCTTGTCTAGCAAGCACGTAAAAGTCTCAATCCCCTCAGGCCCGGTTGTTAGTTGGATTAAACAAAGGGACTTCAATTTTCGCACAGAATAGCAATGATTGACTTAACGAAAAGACTACCGGAGACCCAGCGCTATGGGTTTGGAATATTATCATACAGATGCTGTCACTACTATTATCAAATTTAGGCCTGATGGACGCTCTCTCAGCTGGCTAGAAGTTGTATTCTCTTTTCGCCAACTCGGATTTAACTTACATTTCGGCACGTAGCATACAACTGTGAAGCCTCACTCCCTCTTATTGCTAAGGATCTTTAAGAGTCAACTGTAAATGCTATGGCTTCATATATATACTGCGTGGTTCAATGTGTATAAGCCACCTCAGTAGCACTTTGGACAACACGAAATACCTGGCTACCAAATAAGGCAAAGATGAACTGGATTTAAAGCATCTATTTGCTGGTATCTCTAAACTACATTTATGATTAATCTTGACAGACGATTCCTTTCCAATATTTGAGAAAGCTATCGTTAGCTCTCTCTTCTGAGCAA